>JAQFYP010000005.1:0-126114 GCA_034694865.1 Bilobella braunerae
AAAAGAGCAAAGCTTATTTTTGCTCCATTCACTCCCATTGTGACTCACAGATCCAATTTCAATTAAGACTAGATTTCAAGAAAGTAGTTTGATGAATTTTTGATTTCGTAAAAAATTCTGCTCAATTCTGTAAATGTTTTAAGGAGTTTCAAAGCTTCAAATTCGGACTTATGAAACCAATTTCGAAATTTATTGTAAAATCGGCTGAACCATTTTTTAGTTATATAATCAAACGAAATGACAATTATAAAGACTGTTGTTTGAAATTAATTCATTTTATCAATTTTTAAAAAAAACTAGGAAAACATTGTATGAAGCGTTGAGAGCGCCAAACTGGAACGAAGTTTGTCATAACAAAGTTACTTAAGATTTTGAACGGCGTTGAAGTTCACTGCCTACAAAATACTTCCTCTTCTTTTTTTTTAATTAAGATATTAGCTAAAAGCTTTCTTTTTTCAAAAAAAAAAAGATTTTTTTTAAGAAATATGATATTGATATTTTTTCGAGTTAAGAATATAATTTTTAATATAATAAATTATTCTAGAATATATTTTTTGAAGTTTAAAAACGTTAAAGCAAATAGTTAAATTAAAAGAAAATCTAGAGAAAAAAAATCGACAATATCACTAGAAGTAAAGTGCTCACTTAAAAACAGGCTATCGAGATTTCTGCTTAATTCTACAAGGCACCTGGGCCCTTAAATGGAGAAAATGAAAAACAATGAAATCAAGATTCAAAAAGCTATTGAAGTGGTAATCAAATCAACTGCACAGCAATTTCCCCTACTGCGTTTTTTTTTAGAATTGAGGATATAGCCCAAACAGAACAGAAATTTCTAAAAATGTGATTTATAAATCAAGGGCAGCTGCTAAGGGCCCTTAAGCGAGAGAGCACCAGCGGATATGAAGGGATCCGAAGATACGGGAATTTTACGTAGGGATCAAAAGGCCCACTTTATGTTCCTGGTGTGGGTACTTGGATAAGGCTCGAGCAGCTTGCCGTGCAGAGCTCCAAATTGAAGGGGGGGAGGGGTACTTTTGTGCCACGAGTTCTATGACCATGTCACACCTGGCCCAACGTAAGGGCCCCCTCCAGAAGTTGTTGTCTACTTGACATGAGACGACAAAGTCCAGCGCCACGTAATGTCAACCACCGCTTCAATCGTCTGCTACAAGACAATGTTTGCCTGTCAATGGTAGAGCATAATTTGGATCAATGATTAATGTAATGGCAAGGCGGCGCAGGATGCTCCTGGATTTTGAAAGGATGGTAATCAAGGTAGCATTCATGTTACCGGCGGCAGCTTCTGTTTTACATAACCCGTGACAGTTTTCTAAACAGGAAAATTTGAAAAAAGTTGATTTTGCCCTTTGACCTCGCAAAGCTACATTTTCCAAACCTTTTGTTTAAAATGGTTCAAGTATCCCTTATGCAAATGCAAGTCAATTTTTCAGTGGCAGAAACATAAATTATAATCAGAAATTGCGAACGCGTCAATATACCACCGTTCGACAGAACGATTTTTTTTTGTTCTTTTTCAATGTTTTTATAATTTTGTTTGGTAAGTTGTTTACGATTACTTTGTTTACGGTGGACGGCGCATTTGTTCTTTTTTCTTTCTTTTTGAAATTTTTGTGCAAACGAGTTTTGTAAATTTTTTAATTTTGTTGCATGATTTTGATTGGACGCTTTCGTTCTGCTCCAGTCAGCAGAACCAGCTCTAAAAGGTCTTTTACAGCACTTAAACAAAACGTTTTAAAATCTTCAGGCTCAATCTGTATTTTTGATTTTTTTTTCAAACTCAACTCAAAAATCGTGAGGCTCAATACGATTTAAAAAAAAAACATGTTTGATTTCAAAAACTAAAGCAGTTTCTATTCAAAATTTTCGAAATTGTTTCGTATATTATTTCACCGTCCTACAAGTTTCAAAATTTTCCTAATCGTTTCGTATTGTAAAATTTCACCATCCTACAAGTTTCAAAATTTCCAAATGGCAATTTTCCCCTACGCAATTGCAATTTCAACCTGAATGAAGTGAATGGTAGTGTAGAAAGAAAAGGGGTAAAGTAAAAGGGGCCCTTTTGTCATTGATGAGACCCCTGCATCAAAAGGGGCCCTTAGAAAAATAAAAACTAAACAAAAAGTCCTATGGCTTTCCTTTTATGTCTTCCGAAACAACATATTGCCTCACCCAAGAAATTCCATTGTTCCGTCTCCTGTGCCATGATCACAAAATACGAGAAGACACACCTTGAAGGGCCCTAGTGTCCGAGTAGGGAGCCCTTCGAGAATAATTTAGAACTTGACCCTGTCCCTTCGTACGCAAGCCAAGGGCTCCCCTATCTTCTCATCACTTAAAAACGGATTAACGGGATTTCATTCCGATTCAAATGAGAAACAGTAGTAGTGCCAGTCCAAATCCAGTTCCTAAGGGCTCCCCCATCGAAAACGTAAGGGCCCCCCTTAAAAAGAAGTGTAACATGCGAACCAACTGGTTTTTGTACTTTTACGGCTTCTTCCCAATGAAGTATCATGGGAAAATGAGCAGGGACTTAAGGGTCCCTTGAACCAGTTTCGGAATCCATGAGGAATGAATGAGGAAACTCGAGGAAAATACTGGAGCCCTTCGTTCTCCATGTTTCGTGCTTGGAATAATAAATAAGTGTAAATTGAGGGTTTTAAGGGGTTAGGCTTCACAAAAATAATCAAGGGCCCTTTTTTTCTTTTTATTAAAGTTCTGCTTCAGTTCACATTGAAAAATTTGGATCCACATTTTCCTAAAGTGGAAATTAATTTTTGAGGGGAGAAAAAACACCGGAAGTTATCAAGCAGAAAAATTTAATAATCAGATGGAGAAATAATTACTTCGGCTCACTTCCCAAAATTTTTAATTTAAGCAAAAAACAACATCGGGTTTAAAAAAAAATTCGAATCGATAGTAGAACTCTCAAACTACGACAAAAATTCTACTTCAGTAATTAAGTGAATTTTTAAACAATTTGAGGCGCAATTGGACAATTTGATTTTTTATTCTTAATATCTTTAGATTAATATTCAATTTTTTTTTGAAGAAAAAAGAGGAATATTACTAACAAGTCTTTTTGTCGTCCACACCTAAGCGTTTTTCTAAATAAATTCAAAAGAAGTATTTTAAAACAAAACCAAAAACGCAAGGCTTGGGCAGCTTTGGAACGGCATCATCATAATTAAGCTGTTTTTAATTTTTCTTTAAAAATTAAATTAGATTACAAGGGCCAAGTAAATCAAGTTTAGACAAATATACTAAACAAGTCTAATTTAAAAAGGTACTTTTTACTTCTTCGATTGGACTTGAATAATTAAACAAATAAAAATTCAATCAATATAGTAAATGTGTGTATGTGTGTCTTCTAAAACATAAAATGTATTTAATAATTTTTAATTATTTAGGCGATTCCTCTTCAAGAACTTTCCCTTATCAAAGAACCTTTTTCTTAAATATTCACAAGAAGTCTTCTCCATATTAAACTTACTCTCGAAGTCAATCTTATGTTTTTGGAGGATACCAAAATGTCACGTTTGGTAAAAGACACACGGGCACACCGCCGGGGAATGCGATGCACTTTCACTGTTCAAACAAGGACTTATTTGAACACGGCACTCCAGAGTACTTTTTAAAAAGTTCTTACAAAACATTACTTTGAGGGTAGGGTCAGGATTTTTGTTGAGGGGGGATTTGGAGCAATGCGGGGGAATTTGGTTGTTTGATAGTACAGAATTTATTTTCAATTATGAATTGGTTTTGTAAGTAATAATTTTCTTCTTTATCATCCTCCGTCGCCTTTCTTTTTCTTTTCTTTTTTGCGGCAAAGTCACTTTTAAAAAAGTGTGTGTAAATTATTCGTTTTCAATCACGGTGGTGGTGGTGTTCAATGAGGATTCAAGGTTGAAAAAAATCTTTTTATCTGAAAGGAATAGAAAAAAAAATTGTATTACAAATAATTGTACCGTGTTATTTAAGACTTTTAAGCTAACTTCTTAAAGCTAACTGTTAGAGTAGTTATTTCTGCATACAGGAGCTTTTGATTAAATTTGATCATATAATTCAGAAAAATTTTTGAGAACAAAGTAACTGTATTTTAAATTTGAACTATGACGGTAATCATTTAAAATTTCGAACATTTCATAAAATTTTTGCTTCTGCAAATCGGAAATGATTTTTTAAACTCTTTGTTCAATAACCAGGTTTTAAAATTTCAATTTTCAGAACACATATTTATCACTGCGAGAGAGTGTTAACGTCTGCATGAGTCAAGCTACCAAAATAAAATATATTGACTTTGTAATTCTAATATTTGGTTCGATTATTCTATCAGCAGATGCAATTATAGCTATTAAAAGTTGATAGTCTAGGGGTGATTTGTTTATATTTAGATATTAAAAAGTGCTTACTTGTTAATTTCGACATGACTTAGTGATCACCAATGACGAAATTTGGATTGTGGACTGCTTGTTGTATACTACCGCCTGCTTCCTTTACCACTGGAACTAGAAAAAAAAAGTGTTAAGGTCAAATGCCAGTCTAAAAAAAAATAGCGCTATTCATCAAACTTCGACTCTTCTATAAGATCGACCAAGAGATTTTCCTTTTGGTTTTTTTTTACGGAAACGCGTAACTCACAGAAGTAAGGATGCTCCATTGCTTCTCTGGCCGTAAGTCTCTCCTTATGGTCATAACGAAGAAGTTTGTCCAAGAAGTCAAGAGCATCTTGTGACACCAAATGCTGGTTTTCACTGTGAATGAATCTTTCCCAGCGTTTACGGGAATGTCTGCAAAGTTTAAAAAAAACTGACGTTTAAAAATAAAAAATGACGAAATATTTAATAAATAATTGACTTTCTCAAGTTGTAGCTTTTCGCTGATCTTTTGCTAAAATTTAATCTCAAGATCTTACCTTCCTAATATGTCGTTGAACCGTGGGTCAAGGTCGACCTGATATTTGTCTAAATACTCATAAAGTTCTTCTGTACCTAGAACCTAGAACAAGACAAGAACAACATTAAAAATTGAAGAACAGAAAGTCATTGAATGAAACAAAAGTGAATATCTAACCTTCGCAATGCGCACAAGCTGATCATAGTTATCGTGCCCATGAAAGAAGGGCTCTTTCCGGAAGATCATGCTTGCGAGCATGCATCCTAGGGACCACATATCTAGGGAATAGTCATACATCTGCAAGAAACAAACAACAACATTAATTGTCATTTATCAATAATTATCACGCATGCTTGTGCTATATGGGTCAAGGAGACACGTAATCATGGCCAAACATCGAGCCCCACAGTTAAAGTTACCCTTATGTTGATTTGCCGTTTTTAAGAATTTGTAAATTCTAAACTTTTAAAAGAATTTAAGAATAACACTCGCACCTTTCTGTTCTATATAAGGGAAATCGTAAACTTTAGCGAATGACCACGCAGTACGTAATTAGACGAGATGAGAATGAGAATATTGTTATATAAATGTGCAGTTAGAAGAAATATGTACAACATAAAATTAGTTTCTTTTCGCATAAATTGGGTGCATTTTTGAGCAATGGTCACATACTTGGTAGTCCACGAGAAGTTCTGGACCTTTAAAATAACGAGATGCGACGCGAACATTGTATTCCTGTCCTGGGTGGTAGAATTCTGCCAGTCCCCAGTCGATGAGCCGAAGTTTTCGATTCTCGTGGTCAATCATCACATTGTGTGGCTTTACATCTCGGTGCATGATCCCTTGGCTATGACAGTAGTCCAGAGCCTACATAAAAAGTAAAACAACAACATTGAAGTTCATCGCCAGTTAGTAAATCCTTCCGTTCTCTTTTGCTTTGAGGATGAGACAGATAAGGAGTCGACCACCATCCGTGTGAACACATTAATCAGACAACATCAAGGCAAGACAGGAGATGCATCTTTGCTCTCGTCACAATGATAAATTGATGATGATGCACCCTGGCCTCGATCCCAGATTAACTCTCTTCTCCATCTCTCCTTCCTCTCAATGTCGAGTCATACACTTTAACGGCGTGGTTACCTTGAGGAGCTCGTAGAGGTAGTACCGGATGTCCATGTCAGTGAGGGTCTGGTACAGCTGCTTGAAGTCCGTATTATTCACATGTTCGAAAATGAGAGCTGGAGTCCGGGAGACGGGGTCCTTGACGACGGCCTCCAGTGTGATAATGTTCGTACCCCCGCGAAGGTTCTCCAAAATCTTGATCTCCCTCTTAATCTTCTTCTTTTTAACAGGTTTAAGAATTTTAACGACACATTTCTCAGTGTTCGTTATATTAACCGCCTCGAAGACTTCACTATACTTTCCGCGTCCCAGTTTCCTCACGAGTTGGTAGTCATCTTGCTGCCTAAGAAGGCAAAATCAGAATAGCCACAATTAACGCTTGTTTTACAAATTAGCTAACAACGCCCTTTTCCCTCTAATACCACTTTGACACGTTGAGCCCAGAAATGGCCAGCACATGACCAAACTCCATGTCCAGCAGCCCTTAACCTTATCACTGACAAAACCCCGTGATGCGGTGACACTACCAGATTTACACCTACTTCACTTGCACTTTTACTTGTTTCTTGTACTTGACGAATATACTCAACACCTTTACTTAGCCAGTGAGTGACGGACGATAAACCATGACATTTCCGGACCCACTAAAATGCTATGACGTGAAGGACCGTCATCGTGTTGTCCAAGATGTCCAACACTGACCCTTACCCTTAACACTTGACCAGTGGCCCGGCCCTGGTCAACATCATTAGTATTTCTAAATCTAAACCCATTACACCTTGCCGTTGCCGTCACCGCTACCGGCAACGGTAAGGCCTACCTTACCCGTCCTTGAGTTCCTTGCACCAACTAATTGACGACTATGTTATCTATGCCAATTGATTGATTGCCCTCCTTACCCCCATTCGACGACGTATGACTCGTAGTCCCAGTACTCGCGAGACTTGTGAGAGTTGATATCCGCATAGACGCGAGCTCTACTTGGTAAAGGCATTCCGGCAGTAGGGGCCCCCAACCAAGGATGAGTACGTGGACGATACTGCTTGATCGGGACGACGAGTGCCGGGGAGGTGTTGGGTCGTGCGAGTATTCGGAAGATACACTTGGTGTAAATGACGTTAATTGAAGTGTTGCTAATTAATTAATTGAGTAACCCCCTCTAAAAGAGTGTGGATGAGAAGGGAGCAGAAGTGAAATGAGAAACTTTTGGGTTTGGAATCTGTTTGGTTCTTGGCGGAGTTGGAAGTGCACACTGCGACGCCTCAGCCAAAACCCACCTCCACGCCACGCAGTGCTGCCAGCTCAATTAACTAATCACCTTAACAAACTTAACTCAAACTTAATTACGCTCCTTGACCCTTGACCCCTCAAATGACCCTTGACCTCAACACAACTCATTCTATGACCCTTGACCCCATAACAAATTGCTTTGACCCTTGACCTTCACAATTCATCACAAAAAATACCTTATGTATATATGGCGTCTTGACGGGCCAGAAAACGGGTAGAAAATGGGTTAACTTTTAAATCATGATTTTTGCATAAACTGTGATATAAAGAACCACGAAGGGTAATTGTTCGCTATCGTATTCGACCATTCCTTAAGTACCCTCATGTAAAGTAAAGTACCCTTTTTGTATTACTCAATTTTTAAGTACCCTTTTACTCAACTATCTAAGTACCCTTTTGCTCAACTTTTATAGATGCTCTTCTTTTAGCTTGTATCCCATTCTCTTCGAATTCAAACCGGATTGTAAATAATGCTGTGTTCAAATTAAATACGAGTTTGTTAATCTATAATTGAGATTAGTTTAATTCTGTTAACGTGATTTTTAAAATTAAATAACCTGTGAGTAACTAATAAGAGCCATTAAGGGCCAGTCCCGGAGGTTCTTCCAGGAGACTTCCAGGAAAATGTAGTTCAAGCAAGGCAGAGCGCTGTTCCTCGTAATTACGAAGCTGTTTTTTTTTTAAATCACGTCAGATTTGTTTTTGGAATTTTGAATTTCAATTTTTACTAGTAATTAGAGGCGCCTGCTTAAAGTTTGCTCTGAAGTTATCCAATTCTGATTTTCTAAGGCGGAGCTTGAAGTGGCCTGTAAGAGGAGGAGTTGAAGGCGGGGTTCCAGCGGGGTGCAGAAGCCACTTGAGGTACAGGAAGAGGTGGGAATGATGGAGATGTTGAGGAGGTGGTTGACCTCCGGTCACTACTTGACCTTGACAATCGTCCTCACGTTCGGGGTCAGCTTCCTTGACCTCGAGGGCAATGCTCCGTGTTTCAGCGGGGCCGAGCAGAAAGGTTGGTTTCGAATCGCTGAATTTCTCCCTGGAAATCAGTTTTTCAATGACGAGCTTCGGAGGTTTGAACTCAAAGTCACAGAGGCTGAGTTGCTGGATCTGGAAACAATACTATTCTTTAAATTTGGAAAAACTATTTTACTATTTTCAAATTTTAAAATGATTAAAAAAAATTTTTCGTTAGATTCATAGAGTTGTTGGATTTTTTTTTTCAAATTTCTTACGGGCGTAAGATTATGAATTTTGAGTAATCCCAAGTGAGTTGCCGCATCCAGTGACTTGAGCATGGAGTATTCGAGGCGGAGGCAGGGCTGGAGGGGTACTTTGATGGAGACTTGTATCACGCGATGACTAGGTTCCCACTCCAGTTTTGAGGATGATGGTGGGGTGTTGGGGTGGACTGGATGGTCGTCAGACGACACCTTGGACACCTGGTAGACGACTAGGAGCCTCAAGATGGCCATGTCACCGACCTGGGGTGCCTTGAAGAGGCAGGGGACCCTTAGGCCCCCCTCGGGGAAATCGGAGTTGAGTTTGACGGCCGTGTAGTTCTGAGTCGGAGTCTCAATGCAGTAGGCACTCGAGGGAAAAATTTCTAAAAAGTTCTTCATCCCGTCGCTCGCGAGCACTACGCGATGTACTCGCTTCCGCTCATTGGGATCCTTGGACTTGTCACTGAGATTGAGCGTAAATTGTGTTAACTGGGAATGGTATATTGTCGATGGGAGGTCTTCAATTTCTGCCTGTTTTAAGAAAAAATGTTTTTGTTAAAAATTATTTTAAAATTTCCAAAATTTTAAAGAAATTAAACTTTTCCCATACTTGTAGCAAAGGCATGTGTTCCATCACGTTGACCTCATTTCTGAAGTCCTTGGCATAAACTCTACTCAGCTTCTCAGCTTTCGTGGAATTGAGGCGGGGCCCTTTGAGGGCAATTTTCTGTACGAAAGGGCACGTAGCAGACTCAGATTTGAGGTCGTACCGAAGCCACTCGTAGGTTATGCGCCCTCGCTTAGAAGAAGTTACAGCAAAACGAACCTTTAAGGAAAAAAACAGCTTTATAAAAAAAAAGTTTCGTAAAAACTATTTTAAAACTATTTAGAAAACTTACAATTTTAGTAGAATTGGCCTCTATCGTAAGCTCATTGATACTGGTACATGTCACGGTGGCTCCAGGCTCAAATTTAAGATTTATGTTCTGGAGGGTAATTGACACTGACAATGGGTTTTGGAGAGGCACTTCAATAAATAGGAATTCTGTAGGAAGACAATTAACTAGTTAACACGCTAATTAAAATTTAAATTAGAATTAATTTTTCTCTAGATTTTTACCATTTGCAGGTATCGACGGATGCACAGTGTTATTGGTACATTGCTCAAAAATTAGTCTTGAAGGCTTAAATTTTACAAAGGACAGTTGAAGTATACAGGCTTTGACAACTTGCTCTTCCAACGTGTCCCATCTGAAATATGAAGAAACATTTTTATTTGTTCTTTTTTTTTATAAATCAGTTTTTAAAATAAAACATATTTTTAATAAAAATAATTTTTTAACGTATCAGTTTTAGAATAATTTAGAAAAATTTAAAGCAAAGCAAAGTTAAAATACTTACAAAGGTAGCAGCGCATCCTCTGCTAGCGGAGTTTCCTCGACTTCACCCACAGTCAAGTCTGAATTGCCAATACGCAGCGTGATGCCAGAGGAAATTATACTCGGAATGAAAAAGTCTTGAACAGTGCCCTCAACCTGATGCAGCTTCTAAAACGAAGAAATAGTTAAAGTTGAAACCGTGAAAAACACCATTGTACAAATTTGAATATGCCTACTGAATTTGTACAATGCCTATTTTAGTTTCCCAAAATTAACTGTTCTCACCGCCATCATTCCCAGAAATTCGTTATAGTAAAGATGGACTTGTGGCGACGGTTGTGGTGATGGCGTGCGCATGAGCGATTTCAAGTGCTGGGCCAGTCCACGGTGGGACTGGAGGGAGCTCTGGTGTTTGGCAATGGTGAAGAAGACGTGGTCCTCTGCAAAGCGCCAGCCTCTACCGTAGAAAATTTGAGCCGCTTGAAAGTAGGAGTTGAGTGAGTGGCTGCGTAGACCCGCCTTGGCGTAGCGATGACCCGCCAAAACACTGTGCAGCGCAAATTTTCGAGGGGAGTTCAATTTGAGAAAAGCGTAGGCAGACTGCTCGAGCATTCTTTAAAGCCAGATACGTAAACAATATTTTAAAAGCTAATTAGCTAAAATTAATACCAATTAATTAATGAGTAAGTTTAATTGCAAAAATAAATTAAAACTTTCGTAAGCCCTTACAGTGCCGACCGGAGGTCACAGTCTTCCGAGGTCATGCGTATTAGAATCGTAGCAGCCTCCCCATACCTATCCATTTCTTTTAGGCACTCGCAGCTGAGTAGGGCACAGCGAACAGCCAAATCTGGCATTCTGTTCAAATTTTAAAAAATATAAAACTATAAAAAAAAAATCACGACTTAAAAATTATAACAGACTTCATATTTCAAAATCAAAGTCGTTTATTTTTTTGCACTTTTGTCTTTCATAGCACTAGAAAGCCCAGTCTAGAGTCCAGCAGAAAATTCCCCAAGACATTTGACACGACTTTGAACTGCGTAACTCTGGATTAATTGTTGGGTGGTGTTACCTGCAGTTTTCCAGGTAAGCTCTAATTGCTTCGCTCAGGTAATGTACTGGAAAAGTACCGAAGACAGATGCACCGTACTCTGTTTGTGATAGAGCAAAGTAGGACAAAGCGGCCATTTCAAGCGCAGAAGCATAGTAAATCCAGGCCTGATCCCCTTGAAAGTCCTTCTTGAGCTGATGATAGAGCTGGTAGGCTCCGGAATAGTTACCAAACAAAAAGTAGAAATCGGCCAATTTTCGACTAGTAATTTCCAGCGAATCAGCTGCGTAGCTATCAATCCGAAAATTTTTAATTTATAAATTGAGGTTAATGAAAACTTGGGGTTGAAGGCCGTGATATCTCTTTGTAAAATTGAAAGCTCACACAATGCTTGCAGCAGACTTGGCTGTGGTGCCAAAGAGCCGCTTGGTAGCGCCAAAAAAGGATTTACTCATTGTTCTCCTGTTCACAATCTGCAAAGTAATTGTAGCATATGATTGGGAATTGATTCATAAGTAATTCACTGATTAGTGATTAAAAACAAATATTTAGTAGACGATCTTCTGGTAAAACTCACAGATTCGTGCATGATGCGCGTCTGTCGCTCAATGTAAGGAAGGAGTGCCTTGCCAATGAACTCATTCACAGCAATTTGAATATTTTGCAAGTCTTCTGGTGTCATTAGTTGACCTCGAACTACACAGTCCGGAATAAAAGCGTCCGCTTCAAACTCATTTCCAGCGATTATACCATTTTCAAGAAACGGAGGAAATTCATCTTCCGGACTCAACGGATGTGGCATATTAGAGAAGTTGACCTCATTTACATTATTTTCTGGACATCTGTTCGCACCCGATCCGTTCTAATTTCATAAAAAAATAGTTAAAATAAAACCCACTTCTCTTGCTATTGAAATTTAATTCAATCATTAAATTTTGTTTAAAAACTAAAAAAAATTTTTTTAATTACCATCTGATCTTGATCTAGAAAAGAGGCCCAGAGATTACCTCTCTTGCCGTCTATTATTCCAGCACCGCTATTAAGTTTGAGCATATAACAAGCATTGCCAGTATACATTGTTCGAAGAGATTGATACAGGATTTCAGCACTAAAAAAAATTAGTTTTTTCATGAAAACTGCATAATAGAAACTTATTCTTAAACCGTTCTCACCTATTCGAATCACTGGCCGAATTGTCATGAAGAATTAGGTAAAATTTAAGGATGGAAGGGAGAAACCAAGAGTTTGGCCATTCAGTTTGATGCTGCTGCTGGAGCTTGCTTAACTTTCCGATAATGACACTCAACTCATCGGCAGTCTTTCCTTCGCTCGATGTCATCACCATAATGCACCCGATAAAGTGACTCATGAACTCATGGTGAGTCAACTGTTGCTCGGACTGGAATCGGAGAAATTCGTTTCTCCAGGATTCGAACCATGGCGTGGACGAGGGCACTTGCACTGTGTACTCCTTCGTAAGGGAAGGTTTTCCGAGTTTGTAGGAGGTAAAGGGCACTTGAGGCACTTGACCACTTGGTTGCACTTCGTGATGATCAGGAAAGAAATGAGGGAGGATCTGCGTAACTTTCCCTTGCAGAATACTCTTGTTTCTATTTTTCAGTAGGTCTGGACGCGGCGGTTTCCAGGAAGCTAGGTCTACGGGCGTTATTCTCAGGTACTTTGGAATGACTTGCGTTCCAGTTGGTTCGTGCCAGTATACTAGACAGCACAAAAATATAAGTGACAACGCCACATTTTTTTAAAAATTTAAATTGTTAAAAATGAAATTGATTTATTTTTGAAAAAATGTTTTTTTTATTGAAAAAAAAAATACTTTCATCAATCAATCCAAGGTCTTACGCTGGGTTGTGAGCGCAGTGAAGGGGCTAATTAGTTGCGTGAAAGTTAGATTGTTTTTCTGACATAGTGCTTGAGCTTCTGGAGACGAAATCACAGCGACATGTGGATTGAACGCCTGACTCAACAATTCCATTGCAACGTTTCTGCTCTCCATTTCAACGTAACAGCAATTGACCTCACTTGACCTTTCCGTTCAATTACTCAGGCAGCTCAATACTCATTACTCAAAAATCTTGAGGCTACTTTTTCCAGTTTTCATCAATGGAATACACCTGCAAAATACACATAACTCATTTAGCCTACGGTTGACCTGAATTCACTACTTGCTAATTGCCTAACCTTCAATATTAATGTTATGAATTAAACGTCAAAATCTAATTAACTAATCGTGTTCTCCATACCTTCTTGTGCCTGTAGGTTGATGTATGCTGCAAACACTGGCTAACTGTGCATAACCTTCATGCAAGCATAGGGTTGAGTACTCAGTAATTAATTAGTAATTAATTAAAACTTAACAAACATTTTTATAGATTGTTTTGAAATTGTGATTGATTGGAGGAGAATTATTAGTTTAAGTTTCGCGCGCCTGATGACTTGATAATTGATAATCGTAGTTTTGCAAATGAATGAAATTCCATTTGGATTTCGCCCTTTAAATTTTAAAGATCTAAAATCATGTGCTTTTTAAAAGACAGAGATTGGAATGCCATCGAGCTTTTGTGTCATTGGCAAACCCTTTCTGTCAATTGCTCTCTGTGCGCCAAAGTTCAATTTTGAATTCAAAATGATTCCTCACGGTTCGACAAAAGGGCCTCCACACTCTGCGTCCTAAAACTCGTGTAATAATTATTATTATTCAAACAGGAACTTATTTATTATTATTTCTTTAATTGAAAAACTTAACAAAAAAACATAGCTTGCAAAAATTAGTCTTGCAATGTACAAGGTGACTTTGATTGAATGTTTAATTGGAAAGAGTTCTAAAATTGATAAAGAGTATTATACGGAACAAAGATTGGTGCTAAATTGCTACAAATTTTGTTTTGTTATGAATTGGTTATGAGAAAACATATGAAAGAGAGTGGAAAATATGATTACAGAATAATAAACCTTGTGATGTCCGATGTCCTCAAATGCAAATGTTGTTTTTCGTTTAAACAAAATGCCCGTTTGTGGAAGGACGTTTGAAGAGGCGGGGAATCGGTGACGAGTGACTTTTAGAGAGGTTTGAAAAGAACTTTTTAAAGTTGAAATGGGATTTGCTTGTCTTAAGTTCTAATTATGAATTAGTTAATTATTCAGTTACGATTAGTTAATTCAGTTAATTGGTTATCAAGCATCTAAAGTACGCAGTGTCACTGGTCAACCCAACGAAGGATATCGTCAATTAAAAAGGTGAGTTATTCATTATTACAAAAAATTACAATGACGTAAAATCAGGAGTCGGAGTCGCTGAAGCTAATTTGTTGGTACCCGTTCACGTTGACATTGACATTGACATAATAATCAGGCTCAGCGCATGAGATTATAAATTAACTGCCAGAGTAATTTATATCATGTTTTGCTGTTACTTATCGAATGCGTAATTAGTGCAGATTAATTAGGCATAGTTTGTATAATTAAATTTTGCAAAACAAATACATAAGTTACACACACAGTTAAGTAATCATTTACCTCTAGGAGACGTGTGGAATATGGACGCCGAAGAAGAAGGAGAAACGATACATCTTCTTCACCCCGATGGCACGGTAACTGTTCAGTTCATTTCTGCCCAGGATGTCGGTGAGAGCTTCATTACCCATGATGGGGAGGAACGCCAGTTCATCACAACTGATGAATCCGGCGAGTACATCACGACCGCCGTCGCTCCCGCTCAGTACATTTTGGCCATCAACTCGGACGGACAACTGATTGCCACCGGTCCCTCGCAAGAGTTCATTGCCGGCGACTCGGAGGAGGGATTTGACAGCGCTGATGTAGAAAACAGTGTTGATGTAGACAGCGCTGACTTAGAAGAAGTGCATGAGCATGTCGCAGAAGAGGGGGATACCGACCGGAGCGAGTCAGAAACCAGTAAACATTCATCCAGCTTGGAGAGTCATGAAGAAGTAGAAATGGCCGCCAGCATGCGATTAGTTGAAGCGGAAGGGCTTCAACACCTTCCACAAAAGGATACAGCAACACAACCTCTAGAGGAATCCGGGATTACTGTGTCTCCAGCATCTCAAATCCAACCTCAAACAAATGATATTACCGAAACAACTGCCGAAAAGGAGCGTAAAATTACTGAAAATGAGCATGATACAGTTGTCGAAAAGGAGCCGACGGTCGAAGAGATTTCCACCGACAGCAATAGATTCGATGCTTCGCACCCAGCCCAAGAGAAGCAGAACTGTGCCAACTGCTACTGCAAACTAATTTTTCAGCGCGGACGGAGTAAAAAGTTTTCCGAGGCACTTTACCCTCTCAAAGAGTCTTCCGGTGGTGGATACAGTGTGAACAAGCATTTGGAAAAGACTGTCACAGTCCTCGAAGCCCTTGACCTCCTCTTTGACCTCAAGGTCAAGTCCACTTCCTCCTTGATTCGGCTCTGTCAAGACTACGTCTTCTGTCACAAGTGTGTGAGCTCCCTCTCCAAACTCCATCATCTCTTTGTCGAGTTCGCGGAAGCCTCCAAATCGCCCTCTTTTATGAAATCCATATTTCATCAGTTTGGCGTTCTCAATCACTTTGAAAACATTATTAGCCAAGTCAAGTCAGAGCCTAAACAACGTGACGAAGAGCAATGTTTTGATGACGCGATATCACCGTCAGGCGTCTGCGAAGCAGTGCTGGATCCAATGGTAGAATTTCCAGAAGTATCAAAATCCAATGTCTCAGTCAACCCAACAGTCAAGCTCAGGCATTTGGAAGCTAAAACTGAAATACGGAGAAGGAAGCAGAGTTTGGATAAGATTCGTTCGGATAATTTTTCAGTGCCACCAAAATCAGTCAAATCGCACGTCGACTCCACAAACGTCGCTCGTAAGTTTTACATTTCACAACTATTGGTGAAGATGGGTGCTTAAATCTCACTTTTATTTAATTTTGTTAAGGCAAATCTAGCCGTTTCCCGAGATCTTGCAAAAGACTCAAAAGTTATCGCGCTCTTGCAAAGGTTGGACCATACAATAGAGATTTCGATTCAGAAGGCGATGACGATGACATTGAGAATCAGGATGACGAAAATGCTCAAATTAACCCTGATGACGAAACTGTTGGAAGTGAAGGTGAAGGCTCTTCCGACAAACTAGACAGAGGATTTGACAAAAACGAAACTAGAAATCGATTGCTCAATTTAAAAAATAGGATAAAAATGGTAAAACTTCAAAAATACTTATTCAACCACAAATCTTTTTGTAATCTATTTTTTAAATGTTTTTTTTAACTTTGAGATTGTATTTTCAGCTTAGAGAACCCTCTCCTCCGCCAGTAAAGCGAAAACCAGGTCGACCAAGAAAAATCAAGGAAGAAATTGAGGAAATTCAAATTAAAGTGGAGCCCGACCACATGAAGGCAGAATACGATGATGGAGATGAGTACGTTGACGATAACGAGTACGGTGATATTACGCTTGAGGATCCCTATAACGCCAACGCTGAGAATTTGGAGTGGCGCTGTGCAGCGAAGAAGCGACGGCGCCTTCACGAGGACGAATGGGCTGCCCAAGACGATGAGCTTGATTTCAGCGAAAATGAAATTATCAAAGACGAAGGCGGAAGCGATACGGAAGGGATTTCTCTCGGTACAAAATCCTCTTTACACAAACCAGTCAAGTGCAAGCACTGCTGCGCCACTTTCCTCAAGCAGAGTCATTACGCTGATCACCTGAAGGTCCACAGCGCCAAAGTCATGTCCTGTTCCTACTGTCACGGAACCTTTAACAACTCGCGCAACCTCCGGAGGCACATCAGCCTCAACCATAGGGTTAGACGCAGGAAGAAACCCCTTCCACGGCGCTTCGCGTGCCCACAGTGCAATTTTACGTTCACGAGGCTGTACCACCTCAAGGGCCATCTCGTCAATCAACATCAAGTGGATCCAAACTCAATTCTGGGCGATTTCCCTTGTCCCGTTTGCTCAAGACGCTACATCACTGATTCAGCGCTCAAGGCTCATTTGGATCGAAAACACTTGGTCCTTATTCGAGAGATGAAAAATCAGTGTGACGAGTGTGGAAGGAAGTTTTTAAAGAAAAGCGATTTGGATAACCACATTACCACACATACGAATGTTCGGCGCTTCATGTGCGAAGTAGGTTATTGGAATCATTCCAAACTGACTTTTTACGATCGTTTGTTTTTTTCAATTCTACGATTTTTTGGATCACTGATCGCTGAAAATATGTGCTAATTTGTTTTTTTCTGCTTACCAGGTTTGCGGTTTCGGTAGCAAGAGACCTCAGGACTTGACCCGTCATCGGAAGCTTGTTCATACAAAGGAAGTGAAGCACATTTGTCAGACGTGTGGTAAGGGCTACCTGAGTCTTTGGCAAATGAAGGCCCATCAGTTGTCACATGACGAGCGGAAGAGGTTTCCATGTCCAGAGCCAGGGTGTGGCAAGGCCTTTCGCTGTCCCAACAACCTCCGCCAGCATATCAATGTCCACCAAGGGGTCAAACACGTTTGTCAGTACTGCGGAGAAAGCTACAGTCGCACGGCCTACCTCGCTCGTCACATCCAAACCAATCACATGGACACCAAGCTGCTCAAGGACGGTGACCTTGGAGGGTCGGATTCTAGCACAAAACTGCCCAAGGTCAGGAAGCAGAAAAAGACCTACCAACTCCTGGACAACGACAACGTCATTGAGATCCTGGAACCTGAGCCCATGGAACTGGACATTGATCTCCCCACTGAGGATGGACACACACAACAAGTGATTCTCCATGGATTTGATGATCGCTACGAAGGAGTCATCATGGAGTATATTATAGGCTAAATACAACGTAACGCAACTCCTTTTTACTTTTCTCTTTTTTTCACAATTAGTTTTAGTAATTATTAAAAGTTAAGTTAAGAATGCTTCACAATAATTGGTTAAGTGGACCTTCTGCTAGAGTTCAAAGCGACGAGAGAAATAGTTCTTGACCCTTGTTTTCTATCAGTTTCACGATTTTTGTACTTGTAAGAAGTTTTAAGGGATGAACTTGAGGACTATGAGACTACCTTCTTATAAACTTTTAGTTTTGAGTTTCTTAAATACAATTGAATATTAGTTACTAGAATACAAAAGAGTAATTTTGGAGTCTTGATGTGAAAACATTTAAACGCGAGCTTAAATTAAATAAAGGGATGAGTTCCTTTGCCTGCGATATAGCAAGCTTTACTTAACTATTAAAAAAATTGTTTTAAAAATGATAAATGATAATGGACAAAGAAACAATTCAGTGACATAAATAATTATTGTTTCACATAAAAGCGGGCCATACGTAGAGTGACCCTTGGGAAGGGTCTCCTGCATCAGTGGCGAGAACTGCGTGCTGAATGTACTCTACGGGGACTGCTTCCTCCTCTTCCTTCAGTTCGTCCTCCTAAAAAAGAGTTTAAAGATTATTTCAGAATTATTTTGAGTATAAGAAAATATTTAGTTAAACATAAAAAAACAGTAACTTTTTTTTACTGTTTTTTAAAGTGTAATTTAAAAAAAAGTATTTTTTTACTTACATTAATGGAATGGTGGGGCTCAAGGTCACCAGTAATTATGGAGCCGTCTCCGTTCTCAATAGTGATTCGCCGCGTGGTTGCCCTGCCTGAAGTGGCCAACGGAACTTGTATTACCTGGCCTGCTCGAAGTTGTTCGGCAATTTGTGGCACTAATTCGATAATCTAAAGAAAAGGAAATTTTTAAAGGTTATTTGATGGAAAATGTAATGGTTTTAATGTATTTAGTTTTTGATGCCTCATTTACCTGTCCAGACTCGTCTAGAGCAACGAGGTTGTGCATTATTACCCCTTCGTCACTCTCCAACCTTCCGCGATTCAGCTCTGAAGCGCTGGAAGCTTTGGACCGTGTGAATGCCACACGAAGGTTATTGGTGGACGCTGCTGGTTGACCTCTTACCGGAGGCGAGTCCTTGTCCTTTCGAATACGTACCTTGGGTTCATGACGATTGTGACTCTGACGATGCCGCTTCATGTCAGATTTTACACGAAAGGGTTTTCCACACTGAAACAAAAAAATAACTTTAAAAATTTTACTCTAATTCCAAATTTGTATATCAAAAGACTTACCACGTCACAATTGTGAGGCTTTTCCCCAGTGTCTGGAAAAAAATATATTCATAAAAAAATATTAATTTAAAATAAACATAAATAGAGTAAAATGGCAATAGAGGAACATACGAATTCTCCTATGGCTTTGAAGGTAGCTAGCGGCTCTGAAGGATTTGGTACAAAATTCACAAGAGTAGTCACGCTCAAGTGTATGTATTCGTCTATGTACTGTCAAACTAAAAATAGATAAAATTATGAACAAATTAAGTTTGAAAGGATTAAATTATTATTTAAACGTGATAAGTAAAAAAAATTAAAATGATTTACCTGTATTTACGTGCAAAGTCTTTACCACAAAATTCGCAAACATAGGCTCTAACGTTGGAATGCAGAGATACCATATCTGCAAAAATCCAATAGAATTAACAATTTATGTTTAATTTTAAAAATAGGATAATTTAAATTTATTAAATTAAAAATTTCTTACGGTAAGCTAAATCCCCCCATTGCCGAAAGGGCTTGGCACAATGTTGACAGTGGTAGGGTTTCTCTCCCGTATGAAGTCTCATGTGAACCTAAAATTAAATGGATTTGATTAATTCAATTAACTATTTAAATTGAGTCAAAACTATTGCATCTTGTCTCTAGAATCAGAGCAAAATGCCAGAGGCCAGAGGTGAGATAGGTATAACTAAAATCTTACGTTGAGAGCACTTGACGTCAAAAACTTTTTGCCGCAGTCAGTGCACTGATGATTCCTCTCATTGCTATGACTCTTCATGTGGTAAACTAAGGAATTTTTGTGATTGAACACTTTTGAGCACTCTTTGCATTTGAGGCCAGAGACCCTTAGCCTCAGCCTTTCTGACCTCGTAAGGGTCGCTGACGCCTTCTTCGAAGGTACCACTGCGTCATGGACCAGTTTCTTATGTACCTTGAGTTTGGTCAAGCTTTCGAAAAATTCGCCACAGTCAGGACACAGTATTTCTTGGTTCTTAGCCTTCCGTCCCTGAGTCCCCCCTTTGACCCTTGCACTCCCCCTGACCTTCGAGGAATACTTGACCTCATCTTGACCTTCGTCCTCGTCTCGGTCAGAGTCAATTTCCTGTTTGAGAATGACATATTCTTCATGATGCTCAGCGTCAAGAACCATTTCTTCCTCCTCTTCTTGACACTGTTCTTCGTAGTCTGCTTCTTCGAGTTCGTCTTGCTGAGGCTCGAGCAGGCCGTTATCGGGGTTCAAGTCTTGCAGCGCAACGATGTCATCGCTGCAAACACCGTTGTCGAACACTGCCACTTCCGTCTTGATCTCCTCCTTTGGCGGAAGGAGATGATTGACTTGTGACGATGAATTACGTCTCCTTTCTTTTAGTATTTTGAGCTTTTCCCTTAGTATATTACTTGAGGAAGTTGGGGCTGGAAGAATTGCTGCTGCTTCAGGGACAGGGGCTTTCTGTTTTGATGCTTTACCACTAGCTTCATCGTAGTGTGTCCGAAGGTGCTCGAAGAACACGAATTGCCCCTTAAATTTCTCTTGACATAAATCACAAGTGAAGGCATAGTTCCCTGGAGGAGAGGGTTGGTCAGCTTGGTCTAGGTCATGACCCTCCAAGACTTGACCTTCCTCATCTTCCCCTTCTTCGAACTCATGCAGAGACTCTGGGTCATGAGTCTGGATATGGACAATTGAGGTATCGTGGTAATCGTCCTGGGGGTCATGAGACACCTCCCCTGAGTCACCGTTCATTTCCTCAACTGTCACGTCTTCGGGATTCACAACGTGCACTTCCATTTCCATCATCGACGCGTCGAGATAGTGCTCGCTGGTGTCACCATTGTCCCCATTGTGACTGTCACCTTCATGGGACACGAGTACACCCAAAACTTGTGTCTCTTGCTCCGAATCGTCCACACATATATGAATTTGTGTATCCGGTTCCTGAATCAGATGTCAAAGGTCAAGGTTGAATAACAACGTTCATTGACCTATAATTAAAGTATTTGACCCCCCAATTAACCAATTCGACCTGTGATTTGTACCTCTGAGTCAGCTTCCGGTGTCCTCTCCTCCAACGCACTCATCTCCATTGTTCAAATTAACAATTAATTAAAACGCTATTTCATTCTGGATTGTTGAGATCATGGAACAGGACATGATTAATAGTGAAGCACTGCACTCACGCAACAAATTGAATAATTAATATGAGAAAAATATAATTTAAATAACAATTACTAATTTTAAATAATTAAACTCCCACTTTATTCAATTAACTTGTAATTACAACTTTACAGCTGAGGAGAGATAAGGCTGATAACGCTGAGATAAAATGATGATAACTGATAAACAGACAGAGATAAGATTATTTTTAAAGGTGTTTACAATACATGAATTTGAAAGAACCGCCAACGCCGCCTACAGCGACACTTATAAGTACGAAATTACAATTAACGCACTTAACGATAATTGAGAGTTAATCAAATGTAGAGTTAATCAAAGATTTCATCTGGAAGACAGCAGCAAGCGACCACCAGCGCTTGAACAGCGATTTGAATATCAATAAAGCTAGTCTCCCTTCCAATGCTAAGCCGAATCGTTCGTCTTGCCTTCGCTTCAGTTAACCCAGAAGCAATCAGAATACCTAATTGATAGTTAATTAACTTGACGTAATTAACTTGACGTAATTAACTTAAATCTAAAGTTAACTTATCGAGGAATCTTACTCGATGGCGTTACTATGTTCGAGTGGCAAGCAGCGCCCAAGCTCGCATATATTTCTCCCTTACACCTTTCCAGCACAACAGCGCCGTTAAGTGGTGACGGTACTGCAATACTCAGGGTATTGGGCAATACCGAGGTCAACTCGAGGTCAAAGTTCACTTCAAGGCCGGGTATATGTCTCTGATACGATTAATTAACAAACTTAAAAAACTAAATTAAATTAAGTAAAAATATTGAATAAAATAACCAACCTTTAACAATTTCTTCAATTCGTTCCGCATGTCAAGCATGTGCGCATAAATTTCGTGCACTTTGACCCCTGCCAACAGTTCAGCGGCCGTGCCGAGGCCGGCGATCATCACCGTGTTCTCCGTCCCAGGTCGATGACCTCTCTCTTGACCTCCTCCTTGGAGAACGGGAACGATGGGCGTACTGTTTATGTCCTTGACATAGAGGGCGCCAATACGTGGTCCGTAGAACTACAGTATGGCGGCAAAAGGTCAAAAGGTCAATGTACACTAAAACGTTAGGATCAGACTTTAACAGACCTTGTGACCAACTATAGTCAAGTAGTCGGCGCCGAGTTCGTTCACCGAAACAGGAATCTTGCCAATTGACTGCGCAGCGTCAGTATGGAACCAAATATGCGGAAGGTCATTCTTTGAGCGATCAGCGTTTATATCCTTGAGGGCAACTGTAATGTCACGGATGGGCATGATGAGGCCACTTTCATTGTTGGCGTGCATGAAGGTCACGAGGCAAGTTGTGTCACGGACTAGACTCTGGACGGAAGATACAATTGTTGACGCTTCGAAGGGATAGACAGGAGCTACCGAAAATTCTGTCAAAATGTTAAAATTCAATGTAAATCGCTGTTTGATTACTCATCAATCGTTCAGAACAAGACGATTCAGTAAATTACCAATTAAGCCTTGTTTCTCTAACTCCTGAATACACTTGATGACAGAATCGTGTTCAACACTGGATGTTATGACATGAGGTTTCCCACTCGCGAGGTTGCGATTGGTTGTTGCTGACAGGATGGCCATATTGTTCGCCTGGATGCATTATGCAAATTAGCATAAGACTTTTACAATTAATGCAATTAACTTAACAATTGACGTGATAAACTTAAGTATTTAACATGCAACGCTTTAAATTCGGCACGCCGACCGCACTCACGCACCTCGGTTCCACCGGAAGTGAAGATAACACCCTGTCCATCGGCCCTTCCTCCAATCATTCGACTCACGGCCTTTCTGCTCTCGTCAATTACTTCCCTTGCCTTGGCTCCCATCGCATGACCCGAACTCGGGTTCCCCCAGGCACCCTTCATCACGTCCACCATCTTGTCAACCACTTCCGGAGCCAACGGTGTCGTCGAGTTGTAATCCAGGTACACCGCTGTAGATTCTGATTCAGCATCACCAGTACTCATTTCGGCAATACCTACAAAATTCCGCAAGTACAAATGCTGTCAAGGTCGAAGAAACAGTCGTCAAATTTGCAATCCACTTCCGGTCCGGCCGGAGGGTGCCAAGACAAGAGTTCGGTCGCGGCACGGTTGTATCCTATAAGTCAGGTACGTTGTTGTACCTACGTTTAAGTTTTTACAAGTTAGGTAATTAGGAATGCCATAATTGTGATTACCTTCCGTGAAGGTCAAAGGTCAAGATGTCAACAATGTAAAAGCGGAATGTTAAAAATTAGAATAAACGCGTGCCAAAACCAACCAGAAATTACAACAGAAGCAGCTGGAACAAAACTGTGAACGTTTAGCGCATGCGCAATGTAATGAACTCGTTTCTTTCAACTTGACAGCATGCAGCACAATGATCAATTGTCTGTCATTTAGATTAGCTTAGCTGTGAAGTTGACAAGAGTAATAATTTATTCTTAATCATTAAGCTATCAAGCTGCGTGTCATAATTAAGTATTTAACTGACACGCAGCTTGATAGCTTATAGTAAATGGTTAACATTATTATGACCTTTCTGAGAATTCATGAAGCATCTAATTTTAATAATCCTCATGCAACACCAAGTTAACATTATTACACTGATGAGCGTTTGTCTAAAATGCGTTTCAGCAGCTTGTATTTAACCTTGAAAAATAAAATCAACCTAAAAACGCTTAACAAATCTCTTCTGTGGCAATTTGGCATAAGTAGTGAAAGTCAACGTCTATATGGCGCCTCCAAAAGGCCCGGTTCCTCGACCAGGTCTCGGCTGGGTAGCAAGGGCTCGAAATCCCTTGGAACATCTTTGCTATTGCACGACTGCTAAACTCCAAGTCGCCATGATTCTGAAGGAGCTTTCGGATATCCTGCCGAATCGTTTCCTCTTTCTCAGCGTTAGTTGCTGAAGTCGGCTGAAAATAAAACAACAAAGCGGTTAGCCATAACTCAATTCAAAAGCTTAAGATTAATTAAGTTTTAAGAACAATTAGTTAAGTTTAATTAAGGGTTCGTTATTAATACACTTCATGATATTAAAGTGCTGTAAAGGGGCACTTACAGGTCTCCAGCCAGGAGGCACGCCCACGTCCACGCAGTTAAAATACTCTAGAATTAATTTCTTCAAAGTATCACTCATTTCTTCATTGTAGGATTCAAGAACAGCATCCACGGATTTGACAGAATTACTATTTAAAAATCCAATTATTGATTACAGTAGCGTTATTAGAAATTAACTGTAAATGAATTAGTTAAGCAAATTAATGAGTACCTAAATAGACATTGGTAGATTCGATACAACTGAAACAGTTCCATTTTCTCTTGACTCGTATTTCTTTCATGCAGGTAGTCGAGAACAGCATCCGATTCTTCATTTGAGAGCGTTCCAGGCGTGATCATGCGGTACGCCAAATCGGAGAATTCTACCAGTATCCCAGATTTTCGAAATCTCGTTGCATTTCCTAAAAAGAAAACGAAATCATTAAATATATATATTTTTTAAATCGTTAAAGACTTTCCAAAATTTTAAGCTTTTTACGAACCTGCAGCGTCAAACTGCGTTCCAGCCCATTCTAAACTTTTCAAGTCCCTTCGCATTTGAGCACTGGGCCATCCCAGCATTCTGGCCACTTCCACAAAGTTGAACTCAACATGAACGTCGTCATCTTTGAACTTTTTCTTTTCCTTTTGCATTGCAATGGCGGCGGCAAGGGCGGGCGACTATAATTAAGCAGAAATTGACGATGCAATTAATTGTAATAAGTTAATTGTAATTAAATTGTAGTTACATTTCTGGCAGACGCTTTGAGCAGATTTGTTCCTCCATATGACTGAATGGAACAAAGATGGTAACACTTTGGCTGGATTTGAATCACTTTCTTCCCCTTCTTGTCACGGTAGCGCTCCAGGTAGCACAATACCGTTTCAACATTTTCATCGGGCAAGTCAAGGTCACGAACGGTTTCTTCCACGGAAAAGGACATTTCATGTCCGGGGCACGGCTTTTTGTCGCCATTTCTCGACTCGTCAAGACCGCGGATTTTCCCTGTACGCTGGCAAGTGCACGGCCTAAAAATTTGGCTCAGGAGTTTGCGCAAACTACCGCGCTCTATTGAATTCGAAAAAATGTGACGCTTCAGTTCACAGATGTCCTTCCCCTGGAAAAGGGGAAAAATACTTTACATCTTTACAAATAAGCGCTAACAAAACTTAATCAAAAATAATAATTCATTCTAATTAATAAATATTTAAAGCTAATTTTTTACTTTGCTGTTATCCAGAAAGAGGTGACATTCTGCTGGAAGTCCGTCTCTTCCAGCGCGTCCAATCTCTTGAATGTAGGACTCAAAGGTCTTGGGCATATTGAAGTGAATCACAGCACGAATATCTGACTTGTCAATGCCCATTCCGAAGGCTACAGTTGCAACAACAATCCGAATTTTCCCTGAATAATTTACACATGTATCAATACTCTAAAATATAAAAATGGTAACAAATAGAAAAATAAAATAATATAACTTTATTTTATCTAGGCAGATTACGAGCGAATTTAAATTATACAAATTAATTGGACTACCTTTTAGGTGGTCCAATATGTATTGGCTTTTGGCTTAAAACAAAAACAATGAAAAAAAAAAACGTTTCAATTTCACAATGTTATTTACCTGCCATAAAATTCGTTTGGACAGATTTTCTCCGTGCTGCCGACATTCCTGCATGGTATGTTTCGCAAGCAGCAGAGACAGTTCGCCGAGAATTCTCCTTAATGGACTTTGGAATTTTTTCCTAATTTGTTAATATCCCAAAAAAATTAATTAATTCGTTTAATTAATAATATTTGTCTCCTAAAAATTACTACTATTTTAATTACCGTCAGCGTCGTCCGTATTAACGTCGCTATCTTTTCACACTGCTCTCTTCGAGTACAGTAAATGATAATGGAGTCGCACCCCTCAAATCGCTGACTTCTTAGCAGAGTAATAAGGGCATACTCTCTATCCGTATCTCGAGAACAGCTCAGTCTTAGATTTGGTGGAACAATTTCACCGCGAATCACAGAATCCACATCAATTTCCAAGTGTTCACAGACACTTCGAATTGTGTAGTTAGTTGCCGTAGCCGTCAGGCCAAGGATTGTCTTTACCTTCAGTCTTTCTCGAAGAATCTAAACAATAAATACAGTCTAGTTAAATAATTATCGTAATATAATACAATTAATTAGCTTATAAACAAATACTAACTAATTTAATTAATCACTTTCTTTTAGTACCTGGCAAACTCGTAGATACGAGGGCCTAAAATTATGAGACCATTCTGAAACGCAGTGGACTTCATCGACGCAGGCAAAGGCAATAGGCGGAAGGTCGTGAACGTTGCGTAGGAGGCCAAACAGTCCGCCGCAAATCGCTTCAGGTGATACTAGGAGAACTTGCAGTTTCTTTTGCTTTACTTTATCTAGCACCAAATCACGCTGTTTCTGGGTCATATTCGTATGTAAACATGCTCCAGCCAGGAAAGAGGGAATACTTTGAACCTAGTTTTCAAAATTTGAAAAAATAAAAAAAAAATTAGAACTGAAAACTCATTTTAAACAAACCTGATCTTCCATGAGAGACACCAGCGGCGAAACACAAATGGTGAGTGAGCCAGGATACTTTTTGGCGTAGACATACGCTGGTAGTAGGTAGCACAAGCTCTTTCCAGACCCAGTGGACAATACTACAAGCGTCGAATCTCCACGTAAAACACGCGTAATCGCTTCACGTTGTCCAGAGCGAAAGTCTTTGTAGCCGAATAGATTCAGTGCCTCCTCAAGTAATTTTGCATCTAAAAATTAGAACAAAATTATTACAGAAAATTGATGTTTTAACATTATAAATCTCTTCTCTTTTTCAAAATAGATTTTCAAACCCTGGTCTGGAAGAGATGAATTTTGAGCAGTCGGCGCAAAGACAGGTGGAAGCGCATTGAATGTCGAGCTGTCGCTACCGTTGTTTAATGTTTGTTCCGAATTGAGCGAAAATGAGTCAAAGGCGCATGACGAAGTATTCAGTTGTGATTCAGACAATGAGATATTGGAAGCATCCAAAGAGATATTGGAAGCATCCAAACTGATATTGGCAGCATCTAAAGTATTTGACCCATCCTCAATTGTGTCTTCCTGTGAAACAAGTACCAAGCTTGCTTCCACTTCGCTGTCGCTCATCCCCTCATCAACTGAATTCTGAGTGGAAGGGTCAAAGGTCAACTTTGGGGAAGCCTCAAAGGTCAAGTCTTGGGGTGGGTCAGCCTGGCTTTGGATTTGCGACTCGGGCTGGTTGAAAATGCAAGTACGATTTTGAGAGGCGTCAGAAGCTTTCTTGCTCCAAATCATTCTCGCTGCTTCCTCGAGGCTCGGAAACGGACTGTTGTCGACCTCTTCTTCCTTATTTTGCTCTTGTAAATCTGAAATTCATTATTATAATAAAAACTAATTAACAATGTAGAAAGTTAGTCGCAGTTAATTACGTAAACATTCAAATTAACTTTTTACCTTTCAAGCAAAACTTGGCGAAGTGTCCTACACCACCGCACTTCTTGCACTTCAAAAGCTTGATTTTATTCTCTGTCGCTACCTGCTTTTTCTTCAGCTTCCAATTGATTTGCTTGTTCTGAATTCCAGTCATTTTCTTCTTACCACGAACAAAGAGCTTCTTGGTGATATCAATACGAACAAAATTATCGTCAGTCTTTCTGTTGAAAATATAAAAATCTTAGAAAAGTGGCCCGTGTTTGCATTTTATACGTATAAACATAAAAATTTGTCCTTTCTACGACGGGCTTGTCTGGCTTAAAACATAAAATATTACTTTTGCCGTATTAGTCGAATCCGTTTTCTTCCCTTTTTCTGTCCAGCGTTAGCTCTTGCCTCTCCAGCGTCATCAATAAAGTCAAAATCTGTAATATCAGCCGCTTTTCGTTTTTGTGGTGGAGTTTTTCGCTCAACTTTTTTCTCATTTTCTGTTACGGATTTATCCTTTTTGGCTTTCTTTGGAGCCTTTACAGCGCGAGGAACCGTAGTCTTTTTCGATTTTCGTTTCCCATTTTGAGGGCTGTTTTCTTCAGTATGCACTGACATTTCTGTGTGGGACGATTCGGGAACTCTGGAAGAACGAGTGATCCGTTTAGGTTCCTCCGAATCTACCGTAATTGGCTCTGGTACAGAAGCGATCGGCAGCGATGGAGCGCCGGGAAAATCTAAATTGACCTTCAGCACCGTCTCGGCAATTTGTTGATTTATAATATCGTCAATATCTTCTTGTAAGAATTGGTCTCCAATGGGTGTACTGTCTTCGGTCGGAAGACCAGAGTCATCGACTTCGAGATTGTGACACCGCTCAATCCAATCCCTGTTCATTGCCCTTGACTTCTTGGAAACTTTTTCAAAGTGAAAGCTCTGCTGACTCTCAACTTTGTCCGAGTACTCGAGGCTCGGTTGAGGAAGAATTTGTGTCTTCTTCGGTTCGGGGAGGTGACCAAAACTGAGTCCAAGGTCAATATCACCAGAGTCTTGGACCGCTGAGTCGTCGTCAAAATCTTCCTTGTCATAGGTCTCCACCGCCTTCCTCACGTCCCTTAGGATACTGTCTAGCTCGGACGAAAAGTCACAGGTGTCATCCGTTTCTGCAACAACAGTTCGTTCCAGCTTTCCACGGGGAATTGGCACCGGCTTCGAACTACTTACGGTCTCCTGAACAAACAACTTTGTGCTGAGCTTTCCAAACGGAACGGCTTTGTCCGGCGCCTTCGAGTTCTTGGAAGGTGTTCTGAAGTGGAACTTGAGATTTGGTAGTGCTGCCAGCATTTTCGGGGAGAGAACCGATTTTTTGGGGGAGGGGGGTAAGGGTGTGATTCCTTCGATTCCAGAGCACAGAGCCTTAGTTCTGGACCTCTCCAGCGCTGGATTGTACTCCTCAAGACACTCTTTTCCGTTAAAGCTACATCGCTGAAATATCCGAGCAGGGCTCTCCGCAGGCTTGTTCTTGAGATCTACTTCTGACCCAGTAAAACATCCAAATTCCCAATTTCCAGCGCTGAGTTTTAGCAACAAACGCTTTATCTCAAGGTAGGTGACGTATGCCACTTGAACGGGTCTTGGAGCAAGTCGAAAGTCATTCTAAAAGTAAGTCATGAAAATTGGAAAAAAAAAAAGTTACTGCACCCACTCTGAACATAAGTAAAATCTCGAATTTTTACCTTCGTTGGTTGTTGGCCTTTTTCCCTTGAGAATGCAATTTCCCATTTGACTACGGTTGACTTGCACTGCTCGTACCTACGCTTGTACTCCTTGATATCCTTTGGTCCTAAAAACTGCTCCATTAATCCTGTATGAAAATAGACAATAAGGTCAGAGGTCATAGCAAAGAAACAACGAGGTCAGAGGTAAAAGAAATAAAAAAAGACGAGGTCAAAGGTCACCTAATGAAATGACTAATTACAATAAATTCATACAAAGTACTTGCATTGCAAAACATTAAAAATCTCGCTATCTCTCTAGTCTCTAACCTTCTGTAATTGACAACCTCCTTAATTTCACTTGAATTAATTTGCAAAGTCAACGTCAATTACTTTACCCTTTTTGGTGTTATGTTGATTGATTGAATACTTGATTTGATGAGGCTAATTGATTTGTAGACTAATTATGAGCAGAAACAGGTGACTTGCTGTGTGACATGTCAATGTCAATGACCCCTTTAAGGGCCTTTTAATTACAAAATCAAGGGCCTTTAAAAACAAAACAATAATAAAAAAAAATAGCCTGATCCATTCCCGCTCCTTCCGAAAATTACCCGCTCATTTTCAAATCAGCTCGGCGAATTTCGGGTGCGCAATTTCTTTTCCAGCCTTCGATTTTACGTAAAGTTGGAAATTAATATTGTTGGAGATATTTTATTTTTCAAAATGAAAACAATGCTTAAGAATGCCTATGTATTTGTTTTAGAGCTGATTTTATTGTCTAAAATATTGTTTCAGATTATCTAAAGCTGTTCAAATAGCTAATTTAAGAAATTAATAATTCACAAAAAAAAACAATTAATAAATACGTAGCAGAGACTCATCTAGCCTAAATGCTCAAAGCCATATAATAGTTACCAAATTAACAATAATTAATTAATTAATAATTCAAAACACTGTCTTTTTAATGTTTATTTCCTTTGCTAAATCACAAATTGAAATCATGAAATTAATGAAATTTCACACCTACATTGCTCATCTGTGGTAATTAAAAGGCACTTGAGACGAATTTGCCCCACTTTTCTGACGTAAGGACATTTCATGGCGGGTGATTTAAAAATGAATAGAAAAAAACCAAGGCAAAAAATTTGCATATAGCATATTGCCATCTCAATTTCTCTTTCACTTCACCTTCGGACTTGAGAGGCCAGCTCTCAAGGGAGGATTCATCCGACCAAATTAATTAGTTAATTGGAAAAGTTAAAGGTCAATTAAAACTAATCAAATTAATCACAATGAAATTTTGGACCTCTGAATATACCTTCAGGTAAGTTAATCGTTTTGAGTATAAAGACGTTACAATCTAACAACGCCCGTAACTTTATAAACTCTCAAACTATTTTTTATAATTTGTAATCAGAGGGTCTCTAAAACAGTATTAGGGTTAATTAGTATATTCTATTACCGTATTTAGCCATTCGTGGGACAAGGTCACACAGGCAGCATGGAGAAAGTATCCGAACCCTATGAACCCCTCCGTAGTTGGAATTGATGTCGTTGAGAGGAAGGTAGAAGGTGGAGTTCTCACAACACATCGACTCATTGGTTCGCAATGGGGCGTTCCTCTATGGATAGAAGCCGTAAGGACACTTTGGGATACCATGACCTATGACCCATGTCAAGATGAGTACATAACAGCGTTTAATCGTTGAAATCAATTGATTTTAGATTATAGGTTCCCCTAGTGTAATGTACGCCAATGAGAAGTCTGAAGTTAATCCTAAAGAAAAGATCATGACGCTCAAGACAAGAAATGTAAGGAAGTGCATCGCCGGTCGTTGAATTGCATAATGCATCATTTAAAGAAATTTTAGGTGACTTTGCCGCAACTTTGCATTTATTTTCTAATTTTTACAGATTACGTTTTGTAAACACATTGCCGTCGATGAGACATTAAAATATACGCCCCATCCCAAGGACCCGGAAAAGACGCTACTGAAGCAAGAGGCAGTAATTACCGTAGAAGGTGTACCCCTGAGTAGTTACGTCGAAGGACTGCTGGCCAGTACTATTTCTACTAATGCTAGCAAGGTAAGCTCGCAAAAAACATTTTCTAAATTCTAAAAGTTAAACTATATTAAAAATATCAATTGCAATGTTGTATCTTTTTTTTTATTCCTTTACAGGGTCGGCAAGCCATGGAATGGGTATTGAAGAAAATTAATGATGAGCTGAAAGTTAGTGAACAATTAATAAACTTTTGAGTGTCCATTTGCCTGTACCATATTGATTCTAAACGTCTAATTTCCTTAAACGTAAGGAACTGTCTCACACTGTGGAGAAGAGTAAGGGTGAACTCATCAGTCATACCATCAAGTCCATTGATGACATCACTGTCACGGCCAAGAAGTCCATGGATGAGACCTTGACCACGGCCAAGAAGTCTCTTGAGGAATGGGTCAAGGAGCCCGTCCCCTCGGTTCCACCAATCCCTGACCTATAAATTGCTCTGTGACCTTTCAATCTTGCCCCTTGTCGAACAACATCTCTCTCGATAACTCACTCGTTTTCCAAACTATCTCAACCCTCCCAAAAGTGTACCACGAGATTATCTGCAAAATCTCTAAAAGCACTGCCACACCTACCTAACCGCATATACTTTCAAAAATGAATTACAAACGATCGTTTTTTGTTTTCGTACTCGACGTCGAAGGAAAATATAGTCATTCCGAATAACCTCAATTTTGTCTTTATGATTAATCGTTATTTTTCAAAGATTTTCCAATCTTAAATCAATATCAATCAAATCAAATGTTGCGAAAATGAGTAAATAGGAAGGAATTGGCAAAGTCCTGTTTGCAAAACCGAGGCTTAAAGGCGCCAAATTTAAAATAGTGCAAAATCTCTAGAGAAAAAGTTTTGCTCAAGTTTTTAGGTGCAATTTGCAATTTTTTCGCATTATCAATTATTGAAAAATCTTCTCTCATCTGTAGATTCGCAAAAGATAAAAAATTAAGTTCATCCTGGAATTTCCTGGACAAGTAATTGAGTCGACTACAGAAATTGCAGTGGGACGCTGATTTAAGGCAAGCTAAAATTAAGACTGAGTCAATTGTGTTGTCCTCGCTCAATTAACGCTTGGCTATTCTCTTCAATTGATGAAGATGAGTGTTAATTGACTTTATTTGGCTTTAGGTTGTTGGATATCCCATGTCTCCTCGTAACGAAGACAATCATGTCCCCGTAAAGTGACGACAAACTCGTGACGAAACTATTTTCTGGTCCAACCTCTCCATTCAAGCATCATTAATCGCTGGAAAAGAAATTCAGCTCTTAATTAACGATATTCAGGCAACGCGTTAGTTGGATTACCAACACGTCACTGCTGGGTGCTTATTTACACCGGCTGCAGTACCTTTGGCTCTTATTTGACAAGGCGAATAACTGGCAACTGGCCAACAAACTCCCTGTCATCTAGTCAAGGTCATCAACATAGACTCCTTAACAGTTGTCACGGGTCACTAAAGCCTTCCAGTCGTACTATTAACATGGAAAACTTGAATAAGAGACCTCGGAAGTCCATTTTAAAATCTAGTTCAAGCTTTGATAAGCCCGCACAAGCACAGGCCCAGGCAGCTGCCTTGGATCATTCGAATGCGTGAGGATTTTGTAGTTACTTGCTGACTCTGTGTCAGTATTATTAATGGCTAATTTACTAATAATTGTTGAATTGTAGTTTAATTTGTAATTCCTCCTGTAGAAAATGTACAAAATTCGATGAGATGAATATCATTGAAACGCTTCATCCAGCCGACAAAGATTACGGCCACATGAAGATTGAAGAGCCTAAAACACCTTTCAGATACCTCGAAGAAAACAGCGAGACTTTGGATGCCGAAGTATTAAAAGAACGGTAAGGATAAATAAGTTCTGGAAATTAATCGTTGGCCTTTCGAGTTTAGGGCAACTCGTCCTACATCGTGTCAAAACAGTCTTTGATTAGCCGTGATTATGCGATATTCACGTGTATCGTTTCTGTAGGATCTCTTCCAAACTAAATTCTCCACCGCGCGGTGCGGCCAATCACGAATGGGAGGAATCTGGAGAAAGTGACGAAGAGGCCGAGGAGGATACTGAGGAAAAGAAAGTATTTGAATCCAAAAGAAAGGCCCATTACAATGAGTACTCAGCTGTCAAATTAGCTCGTAAGTTAATGGAAGAAGATGAGGAGGAGCCGGAGGACGGAAATCCTGAGGGAGCGGTGAAGTTCATACCTGCCGAAGAAGTGGAAATCATGGAGGAAACGTAAAGTTCAGAGCCAACAGTGTAGCAGCTGACCCTTAAAATTAGAGCCCTTAAAAGTAGGGTCCTTAAATTTGAGTCCTATGGTTTTCATTTTCAAACGTCCAGGCGCTTTTGATTAGTTTTTCGAATTCCAATCAGCGTCAAGTCTTCCCTTAGAAACCTCGAGCGTATTTATTTAATATAACTCATTTCCAAAAGTTTCGACCTTTTAAAGAACAACATAACCTCTAATAATAGCCTCTTTAGTTCTATTATTGATAAGTTCTCACAAAGTGTTAAGTAACCTCTCGAACCGGTGGTATCAAACCCAGCCAATTGAATTCTCAACTCTTCTTTAGAATTTTGTAATCAAACTTTCAAGAAGATAAAACAATTTTATAAATGTCAGCCTAAAAAAGAAGCCAATCGAACCATAATTTGTCAAAAATGAAACATGATTTGTTTAAAAAAAAAAGTGGAAGGAAATAGCAAAAGAGCAACTAGAGGCTTTTTTAGACTTTGTAGGCAGTTTTTGTCTATTGTGCCTAGAAACTAGAGAGAAGTAAAATTGTTTAGTCAAGAAAAGTAAAACTGATTCTGCTTTAGACAGTTTGTAAAGCTTGTGATGATGCATTGGTGTAATAAGTTGTTGTTATAAATAATCGTTTTCAATCATTTCTTCTTTTATTTCCTATTTTGTTTTACCACTCGTTTTCTACCACTCGATGTACTTAATTAAGTACATTATTGAGTTATTTTCTAGTAGTAGCCAGGATGATAATCGTGAGCATAGTGTGGTTCATATTCAAAAGGCTCGTAGCTCTCTGGATGATGAGGCTCGAAGTCATCGTCATATCCGCCGATGGCCCGCTCGTATCCGCCACCGCCATAGCCACCGCCGCCGTAACCGCCCTTCTTGTTTCCCTTCTTTCCGTATCCGCCTCCTGAAATTAGTTAATTAACTTCGAAATTAGTATGAGGAATTTAGTATATTTTAGGTTGAGTGCAATTTTGACTGGATAGGTTGAAATCCATTGTTTTATGCTGTTTGTGTTTGCTCAAAATGTTTTCGTTTATCGAAAAAATTTCGTTAGTCTGATTCGAAAAAGAGAATATTTCGACAGGTTTTTTCTTCTTAAAATTGGCACTAATCTAAATAAGAAACGTGTCATTTGAAAACTAGATTTTCAAACAAAGAGGACTACGTTCTAAAAAATTGATGAAAGAGAGGAAAAGTCGAATTTTTCAGTGAACTCGCGAATCAAACTTACCACCGTACGATGGCCATCCCCATCCTGCAATAAGGCAGAAGACTTAATATTTCAGGAATTTTTTTAAGTTTCAAAATTTAAACTTAATTTTCCTTAAAAAATGTTTTAAAAATTGGGGGTTTATTAGTCTTGTAATTGAAAAACTTACCTCCACCGAATCCACCGCCCCCATAGCCACCGCCTCCCCATCCTGAAAAAAAATCGTTTCGGTATTAAAAATTTTACGTTTAGGGTTGCTTTCAGGTAACTTTTAGTTACGATAGTTATCATAGGGTTACTTACCCCATCCACCTCCTCCGTGTCCTCCGAAGCCGCCACCGAACCCATGTCCACCAAAGCCATGTCCGCCGAATCCGTGACCATGACCGTGACCATGTCCATGCCCACCATAGTGTCCAAAGCCATGACCTCCGTATCCTAAATAGAATTATTGTGGAAATTATGCTTTGACCTTTGACCTAATCAAACGACCTCAACTTACCTCCGCCGCCATATCCGCCATAGCCGCCACCACCTACAAAGCACAAAATGGCGTGTAAATACAAACCCTGTAATGATAAAAGATTTAAATTTTTATATTTTCAAAAGGACTTACCCCAACCCTTGCTAATTGTTACTGAAAAGGTTTAAAATTAAAAAAGTCAATTAGTTTTCAATCTTTTTTTCAAAATTATCTAAATTTCCAAATTTTCTCTTACTGTGTTCAATTGGCCGCCTCCAGCCCCATCCTCTATTGAAGAAGAGCCTCGGATCTCTCTCATTAGGGAAATCTTGTGTCGAAACAGCGATCAGCGCCGCTAGTACTACCCCTATACTCTAACAAAGGAAAGAATATACGCAATTTAAGGTGAGATATTAAAAAATGTAAGAAAACACGTTCGAAGATTTTAGAAATTTTTTAGCGAAGAGTGGAAAATTTTGGAGAAGAGGAAAATTTTGAGGGGAAAATTTTTGAGAAGAGAGGAAAATTTTTGAGGGGAAAAATTTTGAGAAGAGAGGAAAATTTTTGAGAAGAGGAAAATTTTGAGAGAAATCTGAAAGGTAAGTTGAAAGGAAAAATTTTGAGAGAAATCTAAAAGGAAAGTTGAGAGGAAAAATTTTGAGAGAAATCTGAAAGGAAAGTTGAGAGGAAACATTTGGAGAGAAATATTTGAGGAAATTTTTTGAGAGAAAACTATGAGAGGAAAAGTCTAAGTGGAAAATTTGAGAAAATTGTAGAGAGAAATTTATTCAGAGGAAAAAAAAATTGAGGAAATTTTTTCAGAGAATGTGAAAAATACACCAACATACCAGGAATCTGTTCATTGTGAACGCGTTCTTATTTAAAAACTTGTTCTAAATTGGCTTGTTCTGAATCTTCGACTGAAAATGAATTTCACTGTAGAGAATCTCAGTCATCCAAGAGGCACTTGCAATTGCAATTTGGAACAATGACTGAACGCTCGGATCCTTTCTAGTTTTCTTTTATAAGAGGGTGGAGTTACTGCCCTCGCAATTAAGACCAACTTTCGCATCTTATTCAAAACATTCCAAGTCAGCAGCACCATCAAGATGCTGGCAGTATCTTCCAAAAAAATGTTGATAGAAAAAAAAATGCTGTTTTGAAACCTCGCAGTATCCTCATACCAAAATTAAGGGATCATGGACACGACTTCATGCATAATTCAAGAGGCGAGAATACCGGATTTGCGGGGTTTTCGAGTCCTGCGCCACCACCCGAGGTAATTACCGCCATGAGTAATACTACACTAACAAATAACCACTTCAAAAGAAAACGAAAAAAAAAGTTCAAAAAGAGTTAGTGCTAAAGGTGCTTTAGGTCAGTGATCCCGAAGCTCCAGGAGATGCAAAGTGGTCTCTTCAATTTACAGAGATGCAGAGATAGCGTTGGGATGAATTAAAAAGAAACCAGTTTTTCATTAATTAATTCAATTTCATCTTCATCTCAAAACTACTCATGGTGGGTAATTGAGACAGATTACCTGGAAGGAAACGCTCCTTTGAATTACATTATTGTTTCATTGTTCAAAAAATGTTGCCGTTTTTTTTTAACTTTTTTTACAACTATAATTTGAACATAAATCACAAAAAATTAAAAAAAAAAATTGTTTCCTGAATCTTGTGATCCTCTTAAATTGCGTCTGGCCTTTGACACTTTGTCGCAGAGCAATGACCAAGGAAAGTAAAATCTTGTTTTTCGTCCTTCGCAGATAAAACGAGTAAAATCAGTAAAATCTTGATTTTGAAAGAGACATTTTGAAACTTTGTCAAATCCAAGTATCAAGAAAAAATTTAAAATTTTGATTTTTTTTTCTAAAAAAAAAACGATTTGGCTACTCATCACTCAGTGACGTAATCTCAGGAAGTCGAGGAGTGAATTGAAATAATAAATTAGCAATAAATCCTATTGCGTATGCCTATCCTTTTTTTTTCAGGAACATAAGGTCACGCAGCGTTTTTTCGCTTTTCGTTCCTACAGCAGCGCAGGGATTCGTAAGATTCCTTTTTTCAAACGTTGACGTTACTGGGCATAAGGCAGCTATGTTTACACGTAAAATTGCTTTTGACGAACTAAATTGAACGTGGGTGGGCCGAAGCCGAAGGGGGAGTGGACTGGACACGGAAGATCATTTCGACAGAGGGGTCGTGTCACCATGTCAATTTTCAACTTGGCCTACTCAGCCCCAAGGGGCTATGACATCAGGGCCCCCTACAATGTCCCCATGGGGGAGATCCAGGCCCTTCGTGTTGTGGACCCCTTCTCCCCTTCAGCATATCAGAAGGACACCATAACGACAGCCCTTCCAAGGGCCTCCTGCAATATCGGACCCGCTTTCTCCCTCCTTAGAGTCATTCGCTGCAAACAGCGAAATTCCCAACGATGTCGACGAACCGGAACAAAATCCTCCAAGGGTTCTACTTCTGCCTCCGGTACGCTTTCAAGGTGACAGTAATTTAAAGCTGCAAACATTAACCTTTACAATTTGCAGGCACTACCACCAGCAAAGGAACTTCCAGTAAGAACGCGTCAAAGGTCAAGGTGAAAAAAGATGAAGTAATGGACATCAGTGAACCAAGTCTGGAAACTCAATTGACTGAATGACAGCCACGTCTGGAAGAACGACCCTTGGCTCTTCTGGTCCATTTCTATAAGTACTTTGATATCAGATACTTAATTGATATTTTATATTACTAAATTAAAAGTAATTCATATTTAGAAATTTCAACAGTATTTTAACAGTTAGGCTTTATTTTTAAATCCACCGAATTAATGAACAGACATAAATCCAAATATTCCGTGAAAATATTTATTTTGAAAAACAAATGTAAATAAATCCTTTTATAATTTATCTCCCAAAAGTAAATCTCCCATTCAAACTGCTTTTTTTTTGCGTTCTTTTACTTTGACTTACTAAATAATGGTAAATTAAAGATAAGTCTACTTTTGTTAATGTTAATAAATAACAACTCTTCTGTGTATGCGTAATCTTCTAAAATAGGCGTGTTCGCAATATTCATGTCACTAACCAAGCGTTTAGTCCTGTTTAGTCGTCAATTTTTTCAAACATGAAAGCTATGTAGAGCGTTACTGCCTCCCACTCTGATTTAGCTAGTGTCCCAAAATGGCGGCCACCAGATTGTCCATCGATGAAAAGCTGGTCAGCATGACTGTACTCGTAGCTAGTGTCACGGAAGGCGAGGGAAGCTCCCGAAGGCGCGGGATATGTCTAGATATTACAAAAAAAAGTAGTCAAATTAACCACGATACTTTTTAACCCAATTATAATTAATAGACTCGTTTAATAATACTTGAGTTCGCATTTGCTAATTAATTACCTCAAGGGCACACATTCGTTCCAACAGAAAGTGCCCTTCATTTTGTTTTTGATGGTAGTACTCGTCGAAAGTCTTTTGAAATACTAAACGTAGTCCGTATCGTCTTGCTAATCTGTATTGACAAATGAAAAATGATTCAACGAATAAGAATCGTTTAAAACACTTATTCACTAAGAAGCTGAACCAGCGTTTATTCTACCTCTCAAGCGTTCCAAAGTGAACCAAAAATTCTGGACAGTTGACTACGTCTTCGAGCCTAAAGAAATATTTGGCACCAAACATGGGATAGGGTTCACTGCACTCGAAGTCAACACGGAAAATCGGATTCCAGAAACTGCCTAATTGGCCAGGTTGCGCAGCAGACCTCGCCTGGCGCCTATAAAAACGATTAAAATTTTACTGATCTACTAAAGAATAACTTTACAAGACATACACAATGCGGTGAGCATTTGGTATTGTGCCAATGAAGTATCCACCAGGTCGTAAGTTTTCGGCCACATTCCTCAGCATTACCTTCGCTTGAGGAAGAGACTCAAATGAGTAATGAAAAGAGAACTGAATACTGACAAGGTCAAAGAGCATTTCGGGATTCCGATATCTGTCACGCAGGCGTTCCTAGTTGAAAAACATTTATAGTAAAAGCTAATTTAACAAAACAATAAATCTAACATCCGTCTAACTTAACTCACTTTGGTACAATCCGCTGTGATAAACTCAGCAGTAAACGGCTTCTCATTCCTGTGACGGAGCTGCTGCGGCTGACGCATCTTATCCTCTACAACCTTCGTGTAGCGGTCCTTACATTGTTCCATCGACACAGCCGCAATGTCGGCAAAGACAATGTGCTTAGCTGCATTTGACTTCAACCACTTGATCATGTCTCCGCCCTTGCCACAACACATGTCCAGTATTGTCAAGTCAGAGTTGGGTTTGTTCTGGCGCAGGCGTTGAATAGCATCATCTAAAGACCCCAACTGTATGAATCTAAACCATCAGCCTACACATCCGCAGTGACAACTTACTGATAAGCATCGTCTTGATCCAGTTGTTGAAGTTCCGCATATGATAAATTTGTGAATCAGCTCGAGCCTCAATACCCTTCTCCTGAATTTCGTTGTAATGTTTTGCAACAACGGAGCCAAGACCATCCTCCCCTTTGAAACGCTTGTCCGCTCCTTCTTCTTCCCGATATGCATCTGGCTTTCTCTTTCGCGACGCCCCGTAGGTGTCCTCGTCACGATCACCTCTGGCATAGCTCATTGTCAACTAGATTCTGATTCTGTAATAATAAGGGTTTTATGTTAGTAATTATTGACCTTAACTATATTAGCGTGACCGAACAGCAAAATAAGATGTCGGGACACTATATCACGACACGCTTAGATTAATTGAGCAGAAATAATCTCCAGATATCAGGACGCCACGGCCACACGTTAATTGAGCAGTGATTGCAACAACCTTTGCCGGGTCTTCCGCTTCGTAGTTTTTCGTAGAAAACGTTTTTTGGCCTACCTTTAGCTTTGTTTCCTAAACGAGTCCTAGACGTTGTCGTTGAACAATCCTCTTGTGTACATAAACACTGATCAGTATAATGCTGATTAATTGATTAACCTGATTACTGACTGATTACTTTGTGATTGACTGATTACAAAATCAGGTTGACACACTTTCGAGGACACCACGATATCGTGTAGGCAGCTTTTACGTGTTCAGCTGTTTGTTGACCCGTTATTTTGGCAATTGCAATAGCTCCGGTCGTTGTAGAGCGCACCACACTTTAATTGAACACAACAGTCATTCTTGGGCATCACACACACCTATATTTTGGTCAAAAGGTTTTGCATTTGCAAGAAACAAAAGTAATTAGATTTTATTCAAGTAATTTGATCTTATAATTAATTTTTAACTAATAAAAATCTACTCAAATTAAATCACTCAAAGATTGATCTAAGCTCGTGCCTAAAAAGATGCCCATACGTGTAAGAGTTGATTGACACTGATTTAAATCACATTAAACTAAATAGCAGTTTCCCGCTGGGAGCTAAATTATATTTTTGGGAAATGTTCAAGTATTGGAATTAAACAAGCAATTAGTTTAATTAATTATTTAAATTTTAGTTGTGATTAAACACAATCTAAGTTTCAATTTATAGGGGTAATTTAATTATCATTAAAATATTTTCTCCTTCTTGACACCTTTTTGACTGACAAATAAACGTATAAGATGAATGAATTCCAATTTATGAATGAAAAATACATTGGCGGGAATTTGTATATTTTAAATTCGACTATTTTGCAATCTGTGACTCATACTCATTCATTTGTTGTTGTCAAGTTTGTCTCTGTCCCTTTAATTATTAAAACGCGATAAAAAGTAATTGACAATTAAATTTTATCTAGAGGTTAACGATGATGAAGTAGAAGCGGATAGTCGACGAATTAGTGTGGAAAAACCTCTTAATTAATTGGTGTTACTAATTAGCCTATCGTAATATTGCAAGTTATGGATCTTGATCCAAGGGGCTTGAGAACATTATGATTGAATTTTGCACTAAAAAGCGGATGGTTCTGTCAGTTGTGGTGCTTGGAGTGTAAGGAATCATAATTTAATTGCTTTTGGTTTAATTATAATTAATTTAACTTTGTATATTAATTTAGTTAACTTCAGGTTTAACTTGATTAAATGTATCTTTGAAATTAGGCTGACCGTACTCGTCCTAATATTCGAGGAAGTGTTAACTTCAGGTAAGTAACTTCTAGATCAAAGAACAGTAAAGCGATTAAATTGAGGTTGAACGATATATACTAATTAGTTTTGCTTTTAATTAGAGTTACTACTGAACGAAGTATTTATTCAAAATACGACGGGGAAAAGTTCTACGCATGTTTCACTGGTGGGTGCCAATCCCAGTGGTAGCAGCGTTGGAGAACTGTTACCCGAAGCGAAGAAACGGGTCTGCTGGCTCTATGAATCCTACAGTGTCGTCCAGGAATGTTCCTTTTGTACAGGTAGGAAAAAGTGAAAAACTTACGACATAGGATTACGGATCATTTTCTCTGTGCTAGTTTCTGTAAAATAAAATGTTTGTGTTGTTTTTAAACGTAGACTTTGAGCTAAGCAGTAAAACGCCGGCTGCCTGCTCCGAAACTGGCATGAAGGAAACTTTACGTTGCACGGCCTCAGGGACTGTATACAGAAGGTACAAAAGACTTAGATTTAAGTATTACATAATGTTAAACTACAAAACATTTATACCAAAGCTATTTTCCGAAAAGTCCATTTTTCTAAAAGTGCGTTTTCTAAGTATTGTGTTTGTGTGCGTTTTAAAGTTGTTCCCGAGTTCTCGGCCTTGAGAAGCGGAGGTTCTGGATCTTTCAAAGCCTCATATTGCTCTCCCTTGTGCTTTCTTACGGCGTGGTCCGAATCCGGTGGAGTCAGTTGGAGAGGCAAACAATCAAAGCGATAGAGCGACGCTTAGCTGCTGGACATTAAGAATCGCTCTTCTACAGGTCTTTCTTTATTAAACATATGTAAAACGTATTTTTATATAACATCTGTACATCTTCCTCGTATTTCACGCATAAAAGTCCATCGAAATTAAAAGAATTGATTCACATCTCATATTATACATTTTGGTTTTAAATTTTTATTGAGTTCCAGCTCAAGATAGTATCACAAGTTAGTTTGCCGTTAAAAGATTTTCGATTCTGGTTCACGATAGAGCAGAGTGAAAATATTCCATAATTCAAGCGAAATACAGAAACGATAGATTTAAATTCTTTAGACTTTCGAGTAAGATATATAATTAGTTCTCAATTAAAACCAAAATCGAAGTGGGTTGTTGAAGAATCCTGGAGCGACTGCGGATGGACCACCGAAGAATGGTCCAGCGACCGGAGCTGGTGCGAATGGGAATCCAAGTCCAAGCCCAGGGGAACCGACCCTGTAATGGAGTAAATTCAACTTAAACTGTTTTAAATAAACTAAACATTTATAACATTTATAACGCAATTTATAACTTTTAAAATCAGTATTTCTTTACTGGATCAAGAAGTTTCTCGCATTCCTTTTGCTACTATCATCGTCGCTTTTGTCTGCCGCCGGAGTATCGCTGTCCTTGGATCTGTCTGAAGCTGCTGGAGTGTCACCTTTAAAACAAAGTTAAAGTTAACCACATCATAGTTAAGTGAACGTAAAGTTAACTTAAAAATGCCGGAAAATGCGCTCACCAGTCGTCACGTTTTGTTGAACGGTTTTCAGTGGATTGTCCGTGCTTCCGCCCCCACCGCCATACTTACCTGCAGGAGTCGCTACTACGCTGCAAAAGCAGACAACGGCCTGTTGAACGAGAACGTGAATTAAGTTAAATAGAGTTAAATTGTGAAATGGAGCTAAATGGTATTGCTAAATTAATTTTGTTGAAACTAGATGGAAGATTTTTGTCTTTTAAAAATAACAGCGTCTCACCAGAAATAAGTACAGTTTCATGATGGTTTTGTAAGGAAAAGTTTTTAGAAATGTTTAGATTTTGATCAGATCTGTTATGAGGGCCCTTGAATCCCGAGCCCTTTATATAAGCGGATTTCGAGACTTAAAAATAGAGCATTTGACCTCTGATAAGGTCACAAGGGCGTTGATCACAAAGGGATGTTTCAAATTTTGAAAATAGCAAAATAAGGAAGAAGCGTTTCCTTGCTCATTGTGAAAGGGTCTGTGGACCCTTTGCTTTCTTTCAAGGTCACTTTGGACACCAAGGTTTAAGCGGAAGGACACTTGAAGGAGCCCATATTTAAACACTAATTGTTCATTAGAAATTTAATTTTATAAAAGTTTTATGAAAACGATTTTAATAATATTATAAATAAGCCCGGACGAATTTTTTTATCCAGTACAAAACGCTTCTACGACAATTTTTCAATGGGCAACGAATCTGCTTTGTGAGAAACTGCCAAAGTAAGAATTAGGAATTTGTTACACGGATGTTTGGCGTTTCAAAACAGATTTGATTTTAAAATTAGATCAAAAAGTTAAATCTTCACCGATGACTTTAGCATAGGTATTAGCAATAAAATAAATGTAGTTCAATACATCCCAATTACTATCATTGAATTGCTTTTTTTTATATGTTTTCTCCAGATTTCACTTGTTTTTTAATGTTGTTTTTTTTTGTACCAGATTTTACTCAATTGGTTTTTTTTGCAAGTTGTAAGGCACGATGAAGATAAGATGAAAAAGAGAAAGAAAAAAAGAGTTAATTAGTACATTATTTTAATTAAAGTTAATTAGCATGAGTGCCTAAATAAATTGAGATTTGAATGCGGATTTTGAGGGTGTCTGTAGGATGGGTTGATAGATCATTAGGTCGAGACTCTGACTCGTAGGCCAAATTCTTTAAAAAACTTGATTGGGAAATTGGTGGACTTTACACTCGTCTTTCGTAGACTCGTCGTGTCATGTTTTCTCCGAAAAATTAAGGTCAAGTGACCTCAAAGGCACACTTAAGGACACTCAAACCCAAATGAGTAATTCATTCCACCATAACCGACCTCATCTGTCCAAAAGGTTAATATAATTGTGGTTTGAATTAATTCAAACCACAATTAAAAAGATCTTACTCAAAAATGTCTAACCTCAAACAGAAATTTAGCCGATTTAGGATATTTTTGCTGCGAATTTTGAAAGGTTTAAGATGGTTCCATGCAATAATATCTTATGAAAAATATGTCGCAAAAATATATGTAGAGAAGAGTATCTAAAAAATAATATCTCGAAGAAACATTTCCAGGAGAAAGATAGTCTAACAATAAAAATATTTCTAAGAATGATAACTAGAAGAGAAATATTTAGGAGACTAGAAGAAAAATATCTCGAACTTAGAAACGAAGAATGTTAAAAAAAATTAATGCGGTTATCAAATTTCTGGTAATTTTGAATACTCCAAAAGGTAAAGAAAAGAAATCGAATTTTTAAGACAAATACCAAAAAATTCCATTTGATTCAACGCCAAACAAGAATTTTTTTTTGTTTTTGATAGGAAGTCTCAAATCACTAAAGATTTGTCTAAAACTTAGATAATTGCTTAATTTTAGCCATTTAAATTTCAGCCAAATTTGTTACAAAAGTCGAAATTTTGAGTTGTTCCACAAATCACACCGAATTTTACTACAACTGAGTAACTACGATTTTCGATGTCAATGGACGACTTTCCGATTTATTGACATTTAGATGTCATTCCTCTTTCCCTTAAAACAACAATGTTTTGTTAACGTTCTGGAAGAGAGAATTTTCCAGTTTGTCATTGAAAGGCCAACTTTTTCAGATGAATGACCTCTTCATGAGTTCATTCAAAAATCGACTACAGATCTTGATTTTTCAAAGACACTCGCTTCAGACTTTTTTTTTTCTCGGGGCCGAATTTAATGGCACGGGTAACTGATCCGGAATCCAAGTACCGTAAAGACTCGACTTGAGCTGCAATTAAAGCGTGTAAACGCATCTCCACTCGAAATTTGCCGGAAAAAGTCAAAAGTTGAGGAGGGAGAAGTGTTGAATGGGCGAAAGGAGGCAAAGGAGGTTGTAATGGAGGCACTGTAGAGTGGAAACCTGTTTGTAAGAAGGTCTACGGACGATGGTGGGTGCTTGGTGGGTTCTTGATCAGAATAATTAATGCTTACCCCGTCAACCGGGTTAAAGAACTTGACCCGCTGTATAAAAGGCCCCGCGTCCCCTGCCTCCGAAACGATTCCTCTCACTACGCCTTGAGAGGAAGGGTCTTCTTTAGTTCTTATTAACCCACACAACCCCAAGGGGGTTCAGTTAGCCATGATCAAGTATTGGGTAAGTTCTGCCAAAAAATCGAGGTTAACTTCCGCTTTATTTTCTACTGAATTTCAACCCATCGTGTGCCAAGTCTGTGGAAAAACGCAACTCTGGATTCTGGAGGAACTCATCATCAAAAAACTCTCAAAACTCTGTGATTTTTGAAAATTCAAATTGGATCCCGTGAAAATTCTGTGACTCGGTTTTCCTTACTTTGTAATCGGTTTCTGGATGTCAGGTTTTCACATTTTTTAAAAGAATTTTTTTAGAAAAACGCTTGAATTTTAAATTACAAACTAATTATTAAAATACAAACTTGAATTTTGAATTCACTAATTTTACTTTTACTTTTACTTTATTTCAAAGCCGTTCAGAACTTTCAATAATAAGAATATAATAGTTTACCATTTTGAAATTCTATAAAAAGTTCACTGGCGTCGAATTTACGCTATTTTAAGTGTTTCCGCGTATTGAGTTGTAGAGTTCCTCTTTTCTTTTCAATGATGTTTGCTCTAAACACCAGATTGTTTTAAAACAAAATGCTGCTTTTAAAACAAAACAAACAAGTTTTTTTGTAATTTCATTCTGAAAACGAGATCAACGAACTTTTGAACTTGAAACTTGAGCGAGAAATGTGAGAAGAAAACCGGTTACACGAGTTTACGCATTTTGAGTTTTGAAGATGAGATTCCATCGGGATGAGAGAGCGTTGAACCGAGGATTGGCACAGGGAGATGAAATAAATGTTTTCAAAAATCTGTTTTTCTAAAAATTTGTTTTTGTAAAAAATCTTCTTTTTTTTTAATTTCAGATCCCTTTCGTAGGTTTACTAGTGGTGGTGCTAGCGGTGAGCTACGTATCATCGGAGGAGGAGGAAGTAGCGGAAAAGTCTGATTTGGAAGCACAAGACTTCCTCTTCCGACCCGTGTACATTCGCTATGGTTATCATCCGCATAATTCATACGGATGGAAAGGTCAAGGTCAGGGAGGAGGCAACTAAAAATCAATTTCTTAGCTCACTAGAGTCCATTAACTTAAATACTCCTGCTCGACTTAACTAATTAATTAACTTAATTAACACTACACTTTTAATTAATCCAGGCGTAGGACACGGGCACGGGCACCACCAGCCCTACGGCTACGGCTGGGGCTCCTACCATCATGGAGGCGGCTACAATAAGAAAGCACAGAAGAAGAAGCGAAAGGCCCTTAAGAAGAAGCAGAAGGCTAAGAGGAAGGCCCTTAAGAAGAAGAACAAGAAGGTACACTTAAAAAAATATTAAAAAAAAAATTGATTTTTGAAAACTTCAATTTTGAAATTTTTTTGTAATTTCAGGGAGGTGGCGGCGGATGGGGAGGATGGCCAGGCGGCTATGGTGGTGGTGGCGGTGGCTACGGAGGCGGCGGATTCGGAGGTGGTAAGATTTATCAATTTTTTTTCTCAAAATTTCCACTTCAATTTATCGCTAATTTTCGTTTTTTTTCTGTCTCATTTTCCCATTAACTTCAAATTTTGTGATGGCGAATTTTTGGCAATTTTAATCGACGATTTTAATAGGTTATGGTAAGTTCTATTCATAGTTCTGTTGAGCAGAGCTTGTAGAACGCTGAAATCAAAAACGCTTCCGCTTCTACCAATTATAAGAAATTTTTTTTTTGAGAATTTCTTCTAACTTTGCCTGTTTCCTTTTTGCAGGTGGTTATGGAGGATTTGAAGGTAAGATTTCGCAACTTCCAATTTTTATCTAAAATAAAAATTGTTGTTCAAAATTTTAAATTTTGTTTCCATTTTTTTTTAGAATAATCATCGGAGCCGTTTAAGTAGATTCCACTACCGTTGTTTCATCTCATCGACTGCAACTCCAAAACCAAAAAATTCGGCTGTTACAAAACAAAATTTCCCTCTGAAGAGTAATTTATTAAAATGTTCCAAATATTTAAACACCCTACTTGTTGTTGTTTTTTTTATTTATGCATGAAAACAGAGTAATTAAAAGAAAATAAAGCAGATGTTCTGCATTTGTACTTAGCTAATTACTTTCATCAAAAAGGAAATAGCGGCATATGAAAAAAAAAAGCATGAAGAAGAAAATGATAATTATCTCAAACGAAAAATATATTGCTAAATTTGTAAAACATCAGGAAGAAAACAAGATAAGCTAGGAACACATTTTTCAAAATTTTAAACCAAAAATGTTACAAATAAATGTGTCTAAAATTCAAAAAAAATTCAAAATAAAACAAGAAGAAATAGGATGAGAATTATTATGCCAAACGTAAATAATGTTCAAGTTCAAGAACAAGTACTTTTTAATTACCTTTAACTTAAATTTTTGAGACTTGTAAAGGGCAATAACCTGCAGAAGACTATAATTAATTAATCTCAAACTCACTTTTCCTGTTTTAAGAATGTGGATAACTCTTCTGACGAGGAAGATCGCATAAAATTGAACTCCCTCTTTCAAGATCAAGGATTTTTGCAAGCATAACCCCCATCTAAAAATTTGAATTTAACTTTTGTTTTAAATTAGGCACGAGTAGGTGTGACGAAACAAGCATCCGTTACGTATTGGCCCTATATCTAAAAATTAAATTGATACTTCTAAAATAAACGTAAATTTTATAATGAAATTAAAAAGTAAGTTTTATTTTTTGTTTTCATCTGTTCAAGTTTTGCTTTTTTTGTTCAAGTTTTGCTTATTTTTTTTTTGCTGTTTCTGTAGAAAATGAAGGTTTCAAGGACTTTGCTACAAGTATTTCCTGAATTTTGACCCTTAATCTTGATGAGGAGGGTTTAAGTTTATAATTAATGGGCCTCTGCACGTTTCAATTTACTTGAATATTCTTGCTAAATGTTTCGAGACGATGTTTTGAAGATGAGTTGAAGGCTTTTTGGCTTTTAAACTTTTAAATCCTGTTTAACCACCTTTTTAATATAAAAAAAGGTGCGGGTAAACTCTTTTGTAATTTTATTAATTGAGCCAATGCGGATGAGTTATCCTTCTGAGGTCCATTGACCCAAACGAGATCAACGTATCGCAGGTTGCAAAAGATTATTCAAATTTTGAAAAACAAAATTTTAACCTGAAAAAATATTCAAAATTTTCAATTTTTTTTTTTTTAGATTCTCATTCTCTGATAATGCTGAATGACAATGATAATTACCAGTAAAGCCAAACAAGCCTGTCATAGGACTGGGATTTTGTATTTAATGTTTATTGATATACGGCGAACCCAAAGGTCATCATTTTTAACATTATTGTATTACTAAAATAAATTGAAATGTGAGGTAGCAAACGGACAGCCGGTAGTAAGAGGAAAGTAGAGAATAATATGATACAAAATACCGTAACAGCCGTTACGGATTTTATTTATACCTAGCAGTAACCCCGAAACCCGGGTCATGTAAATATGAGAAAAACAGGGCTCACCTAGGTCGAAAATAAGGATCAAAGGATAGTGCCCGTATTTATTTTTTCAAAGAAAAGAATTTTTGTTGTTTGAATGCCCATCCGTGATGCCGGGTGAGAGGAGTAGGGGTCTGGTGGAAGGAAGTTTTTGTGCAACCGTTACGCACGAACGGACACAGGCAATTACTATGGTGAATTTCCGAGTCATCCTCTCCTAGGATGGGCTTGTTTGGCTACTGCCAATTTATTGCTGAGGTTACGTTTTTTATGAGACTTCCCCGCTACCCTGCCCCCTTTTCACGCACTCACGAATAAGAGTTTTCCGCCTTTAATAGTATAAATAATCCGCATAATAGAAGTTATTGCCTGATATCCACTAACTGGCCTTGAATTACGGAATTCAAATATCCTCCCAATAATTTTTCAAACGGCGAATCAGCGCGACAATTAGTTTTCAACTAAAAACATTTTACTCATGTCAAATATTTTTTACTTTAAGTTGCAATTTACTTCTTAGTCTAGTTAAAATTAAAGCTAGTTAACTAACCAATTAACTAATTAAAATGTAGCTTTACCCAACTAGATACTAGAATCACTTTATTTCAACTCATATCCTTAAAATTCCAATAAGTTAACATACAAATAGTATTGCCCAAGTTGATTGACCTGTAAATACAGCTTCGTCTGTATTGTACAACTTTCTCGAGCGTATCCTTCAAACACAATTTTCCATAATACTTGTCCATTTTTTAAGGATCCAGAGAGCAACACTAAAAAACCTGTTTGATCACCTCATAATATTTGCCTGCCACCTCCTACAAAAACCGTCGTATATAAACGTAGTGACGAAAGTGAAAGTCCGTTTCTTCCTACTTTGCTCACGGGCTCCTCAACATTGCTTGTAGATTTGTCAATTTTTAAAACAAAATCACAATGAAATCCGCTTTGGTAAGGATTGAATAAATTTTCAAATTTATAAATTAAGCAAAAAAAAACATGTTAAAGTTAAGTTAATTGGTTGTTAATTAAAGTTAAATAATCATATTTACTAGGCGGTACTGCTCTTAGCAGGCGTCTGCAGTGCGCAATACTTCTACGACGACTATGAGCATGAGTACCCGGTACACGACAGTCCTTACCCCAGCTACGCTCACGACTGGTATCATGCTCCAGCATACAGAATCCCACGTGGAGGGAAGAAGGGCTACGGGTCCCTTGGTGGAGGTAAGGGCACATTTTTTTTTAAGTTTTAAAAATTTAAATTTTTAGAACAAAACGGAAAATAGATTTCGTTGTACTTACAGGTGGATGGGGAGGATGGGGCGGTGGCCTAGGCATTCGCTATGGGTAAGCCTCTTTTCTTAAATAATTTTAAAGTAGTTTTTTTTTAAATCTTCTAAATTTCTTGTCTGTTTTTTTTAAAGATGGCAACCTCAACTTGGGTGGGGCGGCTGGCAAGGGTGGGGTGCACCACAAGAGTACCACCACTATGGTAGCCCAGTTCTTCACCTTGGAGGCCCACCAATTATCCACCAAGGCCCACCAAAATACGTTGACACCTACTATCCAGTGACCATTCAGAAGGGATGGGTAAGAAAACGAATATTTTTTAAATAAATTAGTGAAAAATACTCTGTCCTTGTTTAAAATCATATTTTTAAAAACAATTAGGGATGGGGCGGTGGCGGCTATGGCGGCGGCGGCGGTGGATTTGGAGGAGGATTCGGGGGTGGATTCTGTACGTGATTTAACAAGAATTGACATTTTTTTAAACAAGCGAGTACTGATTTTTACTTCTTGCGTTTTTCAGAATTCCAAATGACTGTTACGACGCTTACCAACCAATCATCTATCATCTCCAAAGAATCTAAGCCAATGAAAACCAAGTAAAATGAGAGGGGTACAAATAGAACCGCTGCCAGAATTATGAAACGCTGAAAAACAAAGGTGCTCCCTATAGTCATCGTGTGTTGAAAGTGTTGTTTTATTTATTGTTGAAAAAAACGGAATAACAGAATCAAATAAAAAATCCTTGAGCTCAAGCTCAACCAAAACTGCTTATGTTTTCTGAAAAAATTATTTCTTTACATCTAAAATATAATAAAGTATAACACCGTTTAAAAAAAAATAAATTACATCTCATTATCATTTGTTTTGTTCTTAGGTAAGTATTCTCTATAGAAGGCTAATTAAATTAAAACCTGCATTTAAACTATTCGAAACTAAAACATAAATAATCCAACATTTGACTCACATTTAACGGGCCTTCATTTTCAAGAATAGAAACAATACACAAGCTTTTTTTCTTTTTTAATTTGAAATAATCGAGCCTCAGAATTTACTCAGGTAGTATTTTTTTATGGCCGTACTTCGATGTGTGTGCGTAACTAATTGCCACAAAAACGTTTTTCTACCTGCTATCCTTACTCCTCTCATTTTTATATTAAAAAACTAGTAAGAGTAGCCAATCAAGCCCGTCCTACGACATAAATTAAAATTCAAAATCTATTGTCCTAGAACGGTCTTGTTTGGCTTGAAATATTATTTAACTAAAAATTCGCTTTAACCACACTTTCCAGATGGTTGTTATAATTAATGCCTCTTTAATCATTTTAATTGTGGCTAAAAAAGTTTGTTTAAAAATTATATGGGGAAATTTGATGTTTTTTGTAATCTCGAATAAAATAAATTGTTTGGTTTGTGTTAATTATTTGTAAATCCCAATTACCTGAAACGGCATTGCAACCGCTCTTACCAAGTTATAGACTAAATGATATTTTTTATTCATTTTTCATACTTGTACGTCAGTCATTGTATATTAAATAAGTTTGATGGTATATTATTCCAAGGATTAGCTTAATTGTTGGGCCGTTTTTCTTTGGTTTCTTGAGTAGTATTAGTATCTATTTTCTAATGTTACTAGTTAGTAATTCAAGCGTAATTTTAATTAATTTATTATGTATGAATGTTAATTAAAATATTCACACGCTAAAAAGTACGCAACTACTTTAATTTAAATAATAATTCATGTATAATTTAAACTGCGAATAAAAAAAAACAATCGATAAAAGAAATGAGACTTCGTTAACACTTGTTATTGTTCAATGGCAAAACGCTCAACAATCTAATTTGCGACATACAATCACTCGATCAAGACGTTGTTTATTTATCGATACAATTTGTCGCTTTTTCCTGTAACTCAATTTATGATGTTGTTTCCCTGGATGAATTTTTTTTCTCCTTGACGGTGTCATCTTCTCGGAGAGGTCAATGTTCAGCGATTAATTATTTAGAGGTGAGTACGTGGCCAGGTAGGGGCAATGGCAGATAAGCACCATGCACCTTACATATCCTCAGCATCTTCAAGATCACTCATTAAAACGTATTATTTACTCCTTTTCACCTGCTTTTCACCTGTGGCAACGCTCTGGAAGGGATATAAAGGACAGGCTCCATGCAAAACTCGATTATCCACAATTCGGCAGTCAGAGAGATCAGAAGCATTATTTAAAAAGTAACCCTTCGTCTCCACAGTCGTTGGAGAGCCCTTCGTCATGAAGGCACAATTGGTAAATTTTTAATTCAAAATTTTTTAAAAAATTTTTTAAAACAGACATTTAAGCTTTAAATAAAATTTTAAAACTCCCGAAGCACTCTCACCTCTCAGCCCATCAACTACTCCCTAACTTTAAAATAAATTTTAAAATTTGTATTAAGATTTTTAAATTTAATGATTTTTAAATTTTTTATTAAATTATTATTTAATTACAGGTATTACTCCTACTGGCAGTAGCCTATGCTGCCGCCCAGTATTACGAGCCCTATGGCTACGCCGATAGTTACTACGACATAGACGAGTACTCCGACTACGCAAGTCCATACCCATTCTATGAGCCAGAACCCTACGTCCGACAGGGGCGGGGCGGCAAGAAGGGCGGGTTAGGCGGCTCAGGCGGGTTCTGGTACTATTGGGTAAGGACATCACGGGATTTTAAATAAATATTTAATAAAATGAAAACAGAAATTTGACAATTTTCTTGTTTTTGATTCCCTTAAGGGTCCTGGCTATGGACATAAGCACGGAGGACACACCTTAGGAGGTCATGGAGGAGGACACGGTCACCACGGAGGACATGGCGGTGGCTATGGAGGTGGGGGCTACGGAGGAGGAGGATATGGAGGCGGAGGATTCGGCGGTGGCGGTTTCGGAGGTTCGTGTTTTTTTTTACAAAAAAAAAAAAAGTTTGCACGCCCCTTCTAAAATTGGGGTTGTAATTTTTTTTTAATTTGAAAAATCATGTTTTAAGTTTTGAAACTAATTTTGATTTTGATTCTGCTCCAGGAGGCGGCGGCGGCGGCGGTGGTGGAGGTGGATGGGGATGTAAGTGATCTTTTTTTAAAAACTTCTTTTTTTTAATATCTTGAAAACCTTCAACTTTGTTTGAAATGCAGGGGGATGGCCCAATATTTATTAAAAAATCTCTTTGCAGGGGGATGGCCTAAGCCCAAGCCTTCTCCAGTCAAGCACATCTATCATCAACCACCCAAATTCCCATACACCCCACCTCCAGTAATTCATGCTGCCGTGAGTTTTTTTTTAATTAAAAATTTCTAAATTTAAAAAAGTTTTCTAATTTTCTAAACTTTTAATTCAGGGCCCAATTATCAAGAGGCATCACCCCGTATACGTTCACCAACAACAAGGCTGGGGCTGGAAATAAACAAATCCTGGATCTATAGCTCAATCAATGCAACTACTCTCTCCTTAATTATCTATGTTCTAAATATGTTTAAGCATGTTTTAAGTGTTTCAAATGTTTTGAACATGTTTTAACTGTTAATTGGAGATTGCTCTGTTCAATTAATCTGGGATCTCAAAACAAGCCCTGACTTTTTTAAATTTAAAACAAAGAAAACAGTCCTTGTAGAATTAAGCCAAATGGAACTGAAAGGGGTACATCTGAAAGAAGTCAAAATAAACTCAAGCAATGGAGAACAAATCTCCAAAAAAGCAAAAAAAAATTCGTACATTGCATTTTATAAGCCAAAATTTATTTTGAGGATTTATTGGTGTTTTATTCAGATTAGGAATTGTTTTTGTCTTGAAAACTAGATTTTCTCGTTGTGGCATACCTACAAAACAATAAGGAAACCTAATTATAGTTTTCAAATTTTTTGTTCGAGATTGAGGTGCTACTATTAATTTTGTAACCAAAAACATTTTTTTCATATTTTGTGAAAATTATAAGTTGATATTTTTATGAATATCTTGCAATCCAATCTTTCAAAAAATTAATTGAGCAACCAGTACATTTATGTAATTGCAAATTTTTCACAACTTAATATCTACCTGGAGCAGGTTCATGCTCCGGGTTCACGGTCACGTGACCTCTGTTATTACCTCTGTGATTAAAATAATATTTACAAAGAGTTGCACTACCGGTTATGCAAGTATTTAAGTACTTTTTACAACGCACAATTAATTACGAGTTTTTAAGGTTTTGCACGTTGAATCCGCCTGAAGATGATCTCGAGTTCAACGACTCTCTATTAAATTATCCTATCAGATTTTCAAGTCTATGCACGCGTAATTTCCATTCAAACTATTAATTACCTTGTATCAAAACACTTGACAAACAAAATTAAGAAATGCCTCAAATTAAATAAAAACTTAAAAACAAATAAAAGCGTCTAAAATCAAGTGGAAAACGCCAAAAATTATGTGCACAAGGCTCTTGAAAACGGTGAAAATTACACCTCGAGCCCGAATACAATGCTTCAAATTCCTAACATTTTGTAATATAATGGAATTTTAAGTTTTTAAAAAAACATTCAAAAACGCTCTGAAGAACGCCAACTTAGATGACATTGTTATGTTTAAGGGCTGAAATTAATTAATTGACCTTAATTAATTAATTTTTTATTAAATTCATTGACATTACGCATCATCGTATTCACGATTTTACAAGAATAAGAACAAAGGATGGAAATTTCCTAGTAGTGAACTTCTGAACGGAAATGTTTCCTGGAAATAAACGTTTTTTAATATTAAATGCAAAGGTAGCTCATAATTACATAAATGTAGCACACTTCTCAAGGTTAGGTTAACGTAAATAACTGCCAATTTAATGGAACTAGCGTGCAAAATGTTTCAGTGGAGGTTATATGGAGGGGGGAAATTTAGGCTTAATTAAAAATGAACCTATTTAAGCACTACTAAAATTGAGGCGTCAGTAATCCAGTTAAATTAAAATTACATTCGAAGATGGAGAAGTTACTACTATTTCTGACGGTAACCCAAAATTAGCGCAGCATTTAAACACCCAAAAATTTGAGCAGCATTTGAGTCGAAATACAAAAATTGACGCTGCATTTCAATTTTTCGAACAATTACTCAAACTACGTCCTACAAATATCACCTCATTTATTTTCTAAACCCACAAGAGACATAATCTAAATTTTTAGGTGGCGTTAAGCTTAGTCGCAATTACGGTAGCTCTTCCCGTGGCACAAGACCCGTCACCCAGCATTGGTCACAACGAGGTCAAAGGTCAAGACCTTGACACTGCCGCCCAGTACTATGGTGGTTATGGTGGTTACGGAGGTTACGGTGGCTACGGCGGATTTGGTGGCTACCGTCCTGGATACTACGGCGGAGGTTATGGCGGATACGGAGGATTTGGTGGATACCCGCATTACGGCGGATATGGTAAGCTAAAAATTAGTTAAGCCAAACAAGCCCGTCCTAGGTCAGGAGAATTTCAAATTTCAATTTCTGGGTTTTCCATTCCTTGGACGGACGGGCTGTTTGGCTTAATTCATATTTTCGTGAATGCATACTTTACACAGTAGTACTAACATTGTAATAATATTTAGGAGGCTATGGCGGATACGGCGGCTACTACGGATAATTTGTAGAGTTAAATCCTTCATTTTCATCCTTTTTCATTTCATCATAATTTATTTAAGTATAAATCGTTTAATAAAATAAATTATTCCCGTCCATATCAAAAGTCTGATTTCTTAAATGTTATTTTTCCATAAACATTTTTTAAACGTTCAATATCATGTTTTTATGGTTCTTCTCGTTTCGCTTTCTATTTGTTAGGAATACAAATGAGTGCTCAGCATGACTAATGATAATTAAACCGTCTGAGCAGGAAAGGAGGGGTAATGAATTTTAGGACTTGACATGCAAAATTTCAAGTAAAATAATTACCGGATTTGAAAAAAAAAAATCGGGATGAATGGAAGAGTTGCTTGACCTCAACACAGGTTCCTTAATTATTTTTCGTTTAAATCACCGATAAGTATTCTAAAAACCAGTTTTTAAAGTTTCAAGGACTAAAGATTGGGCAAAGAACTTACGCTTTTGCCCTTTGATTTATTGCCCTTCCGCTTCGGTCCATTCAAAACAAGGAAATAATTCTGCATTAAATTCTTTCCTTGCATCGGATTTGCATTACCTTTTCCTACCAGCAGAGCCACACAATTTGGACTGCACTGCAACGGACTAAACAACGTGAATTTTTCACCATGAAATTGGCACTGGTAAGCATTTTTTGAAGAAAATAACTCCAAAACAGCATTTTAAATGATTTTAGTTTAAATTTTGCATTTCAAAATCTCAAGGTTGGAATGGTCGTAAGCAGGAAAAGAATATAAGTTTAAAGCCATATTGCATTATTGGAAATTACAACGTTTGTTTACACTAAATACAAAATTGCTTATAAATAAGCAATGCAACAATGTTCATAAATTAGCATATTGTTTATTTAAACATTACACACATTTTGTTTGTTTGTAATAAAGAACGGGTAATGGGCAAATGCAACTGAAAACTGGATAAATTTCAACAACAAAAAAAAAAATTTTTTGGGTGGCGTTTAAGGAACTATTTTTGTACTATGAGAAGTGAAAAATTTATACAAAAAGAATAGTATTTTAGCGTCAATTTGTGTTTTTAAAAAAGCGGCATTTTCTATTGCTCTTTAAAAAAAAACTTATGGAATTTTTTTTTAAATTTTTTTTTTCAGGCCTTGTTAGCGATTGGCTGCTCTCTGACGGCCATCGCTGCCGTTCCAGTGCCGTCAATTGGTCGTCGTGACCCTTTCGGTCACCACGAGGTGGTCGTGCCCGTTCCCATCGTTTACTCTGGAGAGGACTCCTTTGAAAACATTTTGAGCAACGGAAACTACCGTTTCATTCCACGGTCTGACGAGGAGGCTCCTGCGAAGGCAACGGCCGTTTCTACGTCAAGTGAGGACGACGACGACGACATTGATGACGACGATGAGCCGGACGACGACGTCCCGCCGAGCCTCAAGGAGGTGGAAGCGGCGATGAAGCAGGCGGAAAAGGACGATAACGCAGAGGAGGACGCCGATGACGACATTCTCGTTGAGGGCAACGTAAAACCGGCGACGAAGGCCAACGATGACGACGAAGATGATGACGAGGATGATGACGATGATGACGGAAATGATGAGCAGATGGACGAGGGCGGAAACAGGCAGAAGCGCTACTTGTTTCAATCCGGCATCAACGAAAGCTACGGATGGTACGGATGGCCAAACGAGCGCAACCACGACCACCATCACTCCCACAACCACCATCACCACCATCAACCAACCTACCATCACGGTTTCTACACAGCTTACTACTGAGGAAAAAAACGATTTTAACGTCAAATAAAATTAACTCAACTAAAATCATAAACAGGATTTTTTATTTCAGTAGCGTCTTCGCTACTTTGGGACAACGCTATGTCCGTCTGTCTGCCTTCCATAGTTGCGCTATAACTGTCAAAACATTGGCTTCAATTTACTCAACACAACTTAAATGGAATGAATAATTAAGTTAAGCGTATTATCTACTTTGTGGCAACGCTCTGTCTGTCTGCCCGTTTGCCTAGTTTCAACTGGGACGGATTGACCTTTTTTAAATCTATTTCTCAGGGTCAGGTCAATTTTTTTTTGCAATAACCAATTACAAACAAAGTGTAGGTAAAATAATGCTAAATGAACTCATGAAAAAACTAATTTAAAAATAGCTTATACAATAGCATTTATTTTAAATTTGAACGGCGTCGTTGCTCTGATTTAGACAAGCTAAGCCATTGAATGTGGGAAATTTTAATTGAGAAATCAAAAGTTTGAAAGCAATTTTAAAAATTCTTTATCAAAACATATACTAAATAATTTGCATAATTAGTCTTGTTCAAATGAGTTGTAGTCTTGATCGACTGTCCAGTTGAAGTAGTCTGCGGAAATAAGGAGCCATGGCCAATAGACGAATTGAAAGGACAAAAATGAGAGGAAAAAGGCGGCAAAAGCGTACTCTTCAATCAAAATGGCGGCGTTTTGAAAACGTTTATTCTTGCTTCGGCCATCACGCTGTCGATGCCTAATTCGCAATTTCTTGGTAAAGCTCATTGTACTATATAATTCTACTTCTTCCTCAGCTGGAAGTTTGCTGTGGCTTGAATTCTAAATGGTAAAAAATTATAAAATCTGAATTGATTAATTCGGAAACTTTGAAGTTATTTTTTTTTTTAGAAATACCAATTTCTTAGCTTCATCCAAATTGTGCAGATCCATTTGCTGGTAGCGGAGCCAAACAAGAAGAGCAAATTCCAAAAGGGTCGTGAAAATGAAAAAGATGCAAACAACCTGCAAATCAGTAATTGAATTGGTAATTAACAAAACAATTAAAATACAACTTAAGATCATATTAGCTAACTAATTGTGTTTTTAATTAATTTAATCAAATAAATTTACAATCCAGACGTCGATAGCTTTGGGATAGCTCGTCACCGGAGTACTTTCTCTTACAGCCGAGAACATACTCGTAAGCGTAAGAAGGGTGGTCATTGCGATTCCAATTCTAATTTCAACCTATAATTTTTTTCAAAATTAAAAAAAAAAAGTTGGTAATTTTTAAATTTAGCATTTTTAAATTTAGAACAAAAGTTACCATTGACGCAGGTACCAGAAAGCAAAGCCACGTGATTCCAATGAAGAAAATTGTAGGAATATACGTTTGAATCAAGTGAAAGCTGAGGCGTCGTCGAGCTGATAAGGTGAATTGCAGAATATTATAAGTTTCGCCTGACAAAGAAAGCACTCAAAATTTGGAAATTTATTTAAAAACTATAAATTTGTAATTTCAAAATTAGGAAATTTTTGTTAACCTTACTGTAATTTTTGTGCAGTAATCCCTCAAATTCTGTTCGATTCAAAACTTGAACGTTTGATAATTTGATGAAGAAATTTGTATCGCTTCGATCAAAGACGTAGGCGCTCTTGGGACTCATCCACTGCAAATTTAGCTCTTTTACCGTATGGGAATCTAATGCAAAAACTAACTAATAAGTTAATTAACTAATTAATTAACTAAATTCAGCAACATTTTTAGTTCACGCTGCTGCCATTTCTTATATGTCTTGCCTTACAGCTTCGAACGTTAAAAACACAGTGCTGCGTATCCGCTGCAAAATTTAAACAAAGATGATTGCATAATATAATTAAAATTTCTTTCGCAATTTCAAAATTGCCAATTTTTAGCAAACATGAGGCCTACCTGGATAGTAATGGAATTCCATGTCACAGTCCATTTTGATAGTTACTCTGAAAGAGCAATTGTTAGCTTAATTAAAAAAAAACTGTTTCAAATCTCAAAATTTCGAAATTTTCAAAATGTTCAGTACAACGTCTCACCTCGTTGCGTAAACAATGGCACCGAGTGGACTGAAGTTGAGTTTGATTGGTTGAGAAATTAAGTCGGGGCGAATTATGGAGACAACATGTTCTGGCAATTCAAATATTCAAATCAAGTCAAAATTTCGTGAATTTTGTTAAAAAAAATTCCAGGAATTTCAAACCGAAAAATAGATCAGGTTTCCAAATTTTACGCAAAAACGCTGCATCAAGCGTCTTCATTGACTTGACCAATGATTCATCCGTAATGTTTCCGGCAGATTCAAATGAGGCATAGTTAGCTTCAAAGAGGATTCTATCGGCCCAACTTGCAACAAAGTCAATTTCGATAGTTATCTCCTAAAGTAGATAGTTGATAGGAAAAATTGTAACTCAAATTTTTAAAATCGAAGCCATTTTTTAAATGATTTTGTCAATTACCTCCTCGATTTCATCAACTTCTCTAATTTTCCGAATGAGAACCGCAACCCATATATTTAGCGCTTCATCAATGCCATCAGCGGAATCGTTGGATGCCATTTTTCGTATTGGAATTTCCAACTTATTGTAATTTTTTGGATAAATTAAATCTGCTACATTTTCCGAAGCGTCACAGGAGCAGCGACCGTCGACTCCATTTTCGCTGATCGCCAAAATGCTTTCCAATTTTTTCGCTTCAAGGTTTCCTCTGGAGATTTTTAATTCCACTAAACTAAATTCAGTTCTAAATTATCCTTAAATTAACTTTAATTACATTAATCATTAACTAGTTAACTGCAATTAATTAGTTTGCATAAAAATTGAGGAAGTCTTACCCAGGCGTAACCAATAAAATTACAAGCAAGAAGTAGCGACAGTCCATTGTTTTGTAATGAAAAATTTTTGTCTAAGAATTTCCTGCTTTTATTAGAAAAAATCAAACATCATCGTGCTGTGCCAATAAAATTGAATACAATGTTCTTTCATTTGATAATTTTAAATCTCTTGTTTGTATTCGCCCTTTGTATGCAAATTAGAAGTGAATATTTCAAATTCTTATGAATTCAAAACATTTTTTTTTTAAATCACGAGCTAAATACCTCATTTTTTAAAATTCTTACTCAAATCATCAGAGAATTTAAAATGATTTGTTAATACTCTTCTTTTTTTTAATTGCCTTTATAAACAAGCTATAAAACAAATAGTTGATATTTTAAGGTTTTTTAAAAATAAAACTAGATTTTTAGAGTTCATTATACTTTTTGTCAACATTCCACTCAAAGTAGTCTGAAGCGACGAGTAGCCATGGCCAGTAGACTATGCTACAAAAGGAATTAAACAGGAGTTTCAAATTTTTTTTAAAAAATTTCCACATTAATTTTTTTTTTATAATTTCAGTGTTTTTTTAAATTTCTTACTTAAATGCGAGAAACGTGAGGAAGAAGACTAGGAATGCATGTCTTTCAATCCAAAGCGCTGTCTTTTTGCGCTCTCTTCTTGTTTTCGACGACACTGTTTCGGTTCTCTTTCGAAATTTCCGTAGTCGCACAAAAAAACTGTCGTTGAAGGAAAGGGGCGGTGCCTTTTGATCTTCAGCTTCTACTTCAGTGACATCGTTTTCATTCTAATAAAATCAAATAATTTAACCAAATGACATTAAACAAATTTTATAAACATTTAAACCTCGTTTTTGCGTCTATTATGCCGCCTGTGCGTGCGTAACAATCGCACAAAAAAAACTAGCTTCCGTCTTTGCACCCGTTAAGTATTTTGAGTTTCAATACTCACAAAATTCAAAATTGTGCGGAGCAAAGCAGACTAGCTAAACAAGGGTTAAACAAGCTAACCCCGTCATAGGGCGAATGAAAAATTATTATTCTAGATTCCAGAATAATAGATTCTAGATTCTAGAATAATAGATTCTAGAATCGTTCGATTAGAATTCAAGAAAATTGAATTGATGCGTCAATTCATCTTTTTTGCTGGAAAGACTTAAAAATTGACATTGAAAGTCTAGAATTTTTTTTATATTACAACCCTTAAATACTCAATAATCAATCAAACACTTATTTAACAGTAATTTTAAAATACATTTAATTAAATTAATCTTCAACTAATTGAATATTTAATTACCTGCTCATTATTTTCAGGTTGACTTTCTCCTTCCTCACCTTCTCCAGAGTGTCTCATGAAAACCAAAACTGTGAATTCGAGCAGCGTCGAAAATACGAAGAAAATACACGCCACCTATAATTTTTAAAATATAAATGATTTAAATGAAATTTTTTATTAGGTATGAGTTGCGGTAACTCGTGAATAATTGAATAATCGTAGTACTTACCATCCAAATATCGATTGCTTTGATATACGATACCTTAAAAATTATCAATGACAAAATTACTCCAAGAACAAAGTATTAGTTTTAAGAGAAACAAATAATTATTTATGTTCAAAGGTTATATTAATACTGTTGACTTTAGTAAATATAATTTACGTACAATTGGTGTGCTTTCTCTAACGGACGAAAACATACTGGTGAGTGTGAGGAGTGTTGTCATGGCTACACCAATACGAGCCTCCACCATGGCCACCGGAATCAGAAAGCAAAGCCACGTGATCACGATGAAGAACATGCTGGGTAGATATGTCTGAAAATCCAAAACATGCTATTTTAAAACATTATTCTTAAACTGTTGTTCGAAAACTTAATTTTTAAAAATAATGTTCTAAAACATCTTTTATGCGTTGATGTTACTTGTATCATGTGATAGGATAGGCTTCGTCTGGCCAGTATAGTAAATTGCAGGACGTCATACGTCTCGCCTGAAAATGACACATTAAAAAAAGTTAATTATTCAACTAATTACAATTAAAGTTAATTTACTGTAGTCTTCGCCGATGAGGCCCTCTGCTTCAGTGATCGTGTATTTTGTGACATTTGTAACTTGAATGTCGAAATTATGCTCATTTCTGTCGCTTATGTAGACTCCGTGAGGCTTCTTCCAAGCCAAAATCAACTCGTCAATTTTATGCGAATCTTTGAAATTAAAACAAACGAACAAATAGCGTCCAAAAAATCTAAAGTTTCTAAAATTCTAAAATTAAAACTTTTTTTTTTTATTTTAAAAATAATTTTGAAGCTTACAACTTCGAATTTTGAAATCACATTTCTGCGTATCCGCTACATACATAAGGTAAAAGCAAAATTATTACAATCATTTTCCATTTTTCGACAAAATCAGCGTACCTGGATAATAGTAAAATTCCATTTCACAGTCAATTGTCGCCGTGAGCCTACCAATCAAATTTTTATTTAAAGTTTTGGTCCTTTACAATTACGAAGTCAATATAAATAGGGATAGCCAAACATGCCCAAGACAGGAGAAAGATTTTTTTAATATTACTGTTATTGGACAGGCTTGTTCGGCTTTCCATTTATAATTTATAGAATAATTAATTTTCAACGGTAATTAATAGTAAATAAGGCATATACCTCGTTGAGAAAACGATTAATCCTTCTTTACTAAAGAGTAGCTTTATAGGCTTCACCATAATGGAAGGTCGCTTGTATGATACAACGTTTTCTGAAAAATCAAGAACTTACTAAGAAAAATCGTGTTTCTTTCAAATTATATTGACATTGTCCTTGCGTAGCACACGACATGAGTCAATTTCATATTTGGCCACAAATCTTATTTTCTTATTTTTAATCTTTAAGCAACATTCCGTATATGGCTCATTCGTCCCATGACGAGCTTGTTTAGCCAAGTGAAATGTTGTTGATGTAAAACCGAATTTGAGCGTTTTAAATCTTGAATCGGACAATGGATTTTTTTAAATGACGAGCCTTTACCGATACCGCAATTTTTTTTTTAGCAAAAATAGATAATTATTGTTATATAGTAATCAATAAAATTATAGTTGACTAAATAATTATTACCTATAAATAAATCAGGTTTCCAAATTTGGTTCAGAAATGCCGGATCCAATGCTTTTAGACTTTTGATTAAGCCTTCGTCAGTCCCACTCGTTTCGTCGTTGGAATTCAGGACATTCTCAACAAGTAGAATATGGTCAACCCACATTGCCACGAAATCCATTTCGATGGTCATTTCCTAAACCATAATTTTCAATTTAATGAGCTATTAATTATTGATTTAGCACAAGTTAATAACTCAAATTAAAGCTAGTTCTAATATCAACGGAATCTAGTGAACCATAAGTAAACTTTAGTATTACAAAATTAGCCTATTAAAAAAACATTTGAATTTTGAAACATTCACCTACCGATTTCTCAGAAAAACTATTAGAAATATTTAATTTAAAACTCAGAATCTGGTAATTATGATCAACAAATAAGAGAGGTCTGCTTAAGGGCTTTTCTGTTGCAGGCCGGGCTTGTCTGGCTTGTCTCTTACAATTAAAATCAGGAAAAAAAATTACTACAATTTCCTAAACACTACTGAATTCGAACCCACGCCCCGCCTCTCTATGCTATTAATTTTAATAAATACACTAGAAATTGTTACATTAAGATCTCGTATTTTTATTTGGTCTTGTGAAAACTCTGTTATAAATTTATAATTCATTGCAGACTGGATAGTAGGGTAGAAATTTGCAAGTGCATTTTTTTAATTCGAAACGGTTCCGAAATTTTTTCCACCTACTTGAATCATTCATAAACGCCCATGTATTTTTTATATTACATTATAATATTACATATAAATCCCGGCTATAAAAATACTGCATTTCTAAGAGTTTAATTTTTAATTATTTTTAACACAGTTTTACGTAAGGCTTTGAACAGTTACCTCTTCGAGTTCATCCACATCTCCGATTCCTCGTATGTAAACGCCTACTTCAATTCTTAGTTTATCGAACATGTCATTTGCAGCCATGTCTTCTGGAGACATTTCGGCAGCGAGTTTCGACTTGGAGAAAACTGGAATCTCGAGCTTATTGTAGTACGACGGAATGTTCATATTTCCCGACGTCGAATTCGGCTTCTGTTTTATATTTTCTTCATTAAATTTCTCTTCAGAATCCAAGTCCAATATTGAAGTTTCATCCTTGTTTCCATCGGAATCGCCCTGTGCAGCACACCTGTAATTTGGAACAATTATATTGTCCAAAAAAGTTTTTAAAAAATCCCTTTTTTAAATTAAAATGTTTAAAAATACAAATTAAAACATTAGAGTTTTTTTTATAATAATAGAGAAAACTACTCTGATTCGATTTTATGAGAATTTTAAGATTTTTCAAGTTTTACCAAAGTATTGACGAAAGAAGAATTAAAAAGCACTTAACGTCCATGATTATGCTATAAAAACACTTTAATTAAGAGCAGCGTTGTGCTCCGTTTCAAAGCGTGTTACAGGGCGCTCGCTTTAACAACTTGCAAGTTTTTTTCGCTTCTTCAAGACTTCAGAATAACATTGATAAGTGACCCAATTGGTCAATTAAAGAGCTCTGCGGTCTTGCCACAAAAGACAAATCTCCGATTGCGAAAGCGTGAATCATGCCTAGAAACATTCTGAAAAGACGCTTTGTACAAGCTTCGCCAAAATTCGCTGAAGATGATCCGCTTTAAGAATAGGCTAGACAGACTTTACAATGGTATAGGTGTACATCACTATATAACATCATGCATCATGCATCAGTATGCATTATAACATCCCTGAACTAACATCACTTTTCATGTTCAACATCAACATCGGCGTGTCAAAGCGTCAGCAAGACAGTTTTGCATGTCAATTTCTGTTTCAATTATCAATAGCATGAATGTCTCCGCCTGACAGAATGCATCTGCCAAATTTCTTCGGTGAAAAGATCAGCCCAAAGATCTCCTGGCAAATATTTTTTCCAAAGTGACACGGAACAAAAGGCTCAATGACGATGATTCATGAACCGAAAAATCGTTGTTTTTATTTGCTTTTTTAGTGTTTGGTTTTATTTGCTCTTTTTTTTATTTGTTTTTTTTTGTGTTTGTGTTTGTTTTAGTTTTATTACAGTTTTAGTAGAGTTAAGAGTTTTCAGTGTCATGTTTTAAACGAAAGATCAAAGAAGATGACCTCGAAATTTGTATTCGAAAATCTCATTTTTTTTTAACATAGTGGTGAATATAGATTTTCTATTAACAGAAATTCTTCAGAGTTAGTAATTGTTTTGTTATAGTTAAAGATAGTTTTATAACATCGTTAATAAATAAATAGTTTAAATCGAGGCTTTTCGGTGAATTTGCGAAAAAATTATGTTATTTGAAATTTTTCGAGCTATTTTGCTAGTTATAATTTTTACATAAATTAATTGAGCTATGTCGGTAACACATTGAATTTTTTTTTGACGATTTATTAGAGTATAATATACAAAGGGATTAGTTTCTCGAAAAGCAGACTTCTTATGGGAATTCGTGTTTATCGTGTGTAAGTTTCGGCGTTGACGTTTCGGTAGCTTCCGTTGTCGTACTTGCGTCTGCGTTATCTGTAACGGTTGAATTTCCGTCAGTACCGTAAACTTCCACATAGAAGTCCACTCTTGGGCGAATGTACTCAACGATTACGAGTGTGGGTCCAGTGTCACTCGACTTATCGGCCTCCGTTGTCGTGGGCATGTCCACATCGCTGGAATCCGGTGTGGTAGTTTTCAGCGATTTGGCTTCAGCGAGTACTACTCCAGCGAAAACTAGGCAAGCAGCGCACAACAGAATCTAGAGAAACAAATCAAATCAACAGATTTTAAATTCAAATCAAACTTTCTTTTTTGAAGGTTTGTCAGATTTTAAATTTTGAAATTCTAAAACTAATTATGCGACTGTTTGCGTCTTACTTTTTGGAACATTTTGACTAAAAATTTTTGTTTCTTTGCGCTTCACTGCCTAAAACTTTTGACTACAAGGATATACGCTGGAGGCCGTTTTTATACGGAGGTCGTCTTTAAAATTATAGCAATTATATACAGAACCTTAAAAGTCGAGTATTTAAAGTGTTAATTAGTCGACTCTAATTAGTGCTAAACGTAGGTTGAGTACAACGCATCACCTTATTGCAAATTCGCAGTAATTCCCCCGGAACTGCTAATTGACTTATTTTGTAACTACTTCCATGATTCATTCTTCTGCTAAAATTGGCGTCATGAATCTTCGAGTACTCAAGGGCTCAATTGTTTTTTTGAAATAATTAGTTCTTATATTGATTAAAATAGCTTTGTTCAAAAAACCTGAATTAATACAAAAATATGACGTTAATATTCGTTGAGATTTCGTACTAGAATTGTGACTGATTCTACAATGATCTCTTACAAAACTTGAACAGTGAAACAAAAAAATATATGTGCAAATATTTGTGATTTTATACGGCGTTAAACAAAAGCGTCTTTAAAAAAAATTATTTAAATAAAAGTTTAAAATTTTAAAAATACTCTTTTTTTTTTGCGTACGATTTTATTAATTCAAGAAATGATGTTTACAAAAATCTAGTTTATTTTCAGTGCCTAAAATTCAATTAATGAGATTCAGATCCCATTCTTAGTCGTCCAGTGCTTTTAATTCCGTTAATTTGCGGATTCAACAGTACCAAAGTACTTTTGAGCTCCAACAGGCTGACTGCCCGGGATTGGTCGCGTCTGATTTACAGCGATAGCTCCGCTTCCCGCTGAAAATCGCTGCGAGTCGAACTGGACGGCCGCCGCTGGATGCACTGGAACCTGTCCCTGGTAGTATGGAGCTTGGTGGATAGAACTTCCCTCGTCCCTGTCTTCCTCTGAGCTGTCGTCATGGTAAGTGGAATTCACGGCGGACCGTGCTGGACGGAACCGTGTGACAACGGTGGCGTTCGACGGTTTGGCAAGTGTCGTTCTAGAGTTGGGGCTGACGCGGACGCCTTGACTTACGACGCTTGGGTTGACGACAGTGGAGTTGCCGGAAGGAGCTCCATTGCAGATAACTGCGACAAATGAACCAGCAAACAGAATCTACAGAAAATTTTAGAAAAATTTCTAGAAAATAAAACCGGCTTTTAAGCAAATTTGAAAAAAAAACGTAGTGGAATTTTAAAACAGATTTAGAATTTTTCTCAAAAATTTCTCTTACCTGGAACCACATCATTTAGGTTTGTTATAGAAAATCTTGGGTTTGAGAAAGGACGATTTTCGATGTGATGCATTTGCAAAATGCATTCAATTTATATAGGACGAGCTTCCGTTTCGCCTGCAGTAACTGAAACGGGACTTGGCAAATTTTTGCAAAATTTTCGCAAAATTTTTGCAAAATTGAATATGTAACGTCTTATTCTGGTCTGAGCCAGTTTTTGAAATGCGCAAACTGCAAAGCATTAAAGTCGTGTGTGCAACAACACCAAAGTATTTTTCGAAAGTTCATTTTTACTGTTTCTTTATTTCTAATTTATGAGCATTTAGCGACTACTGAACTCTCAAGTTTAAGTTCTTTAGGCCCTCAAAAATTTACGGGACGCAAAAATTTTTATGCAAAATTTTTGAATTTTGAATTTTGCAAATCTGTTTCCCAAATTTGGAAAAAAAAAGTCGCTTCATTCTCCATTCATCTTGCGAGACACAAGAGCATAGGCAACAAAAACGACGCTTTGAAAATATGTGTTATTTTAAATAATTTTATTTGGAATCAAAATATTCACCTAGATCGCTAATGTTCGCGAAATCATAAAGCATAAATTATTTTGAGGGGTAAGAAGAATCTCGAACGGCAAATTTCAACAGTCCGAATTTCAAAATTTGATCAAAATTTCTCGTTTTTTAAATTTTATTTTCTTCCAGTGAAGTAGATTCCGTGCCTTCGATTCCCTTCGATTCCTTGCAGGTTGAATGGCTTGGCGTCCTCCTGTTCAGATTCGACGTTGTTTGCCAGCGATTCTGGGCCAAAAGCGTTTTGCTCGTCGGGAACTGGCAGCGCATGGCTCATGCTCCCCAAAACAACGATCAGCGCGAATAAGACGCACTATTGAAAAAAGAAAAGTTTCAGAAAATTTGTATCTTTCAAATAAATGATTCCTGAAAATTATTTGAATGGAATTTTATCTCCTTACCAGAGACAGCTTCATTTTGGCTTCTTTTGATGTTACTTCCTTTTTCAAACAGGAAGTTCTTGCTTGTTTAGTTTTTTTAACTTTTTCAAATTCAGAACAGAAGTGAACTGGCTTCTTTGGAAATAATAAGGCTTATATAGGCCGATTTTACCATTTCGAAAAAACAAATTGAATTGCGCTGTAAAAGTTGTAATTACTTGTAATTTGGAAACGTTCTAAAATGTGACTCAAGGGCCCCTAATGAGTCACTTTAAGGCTTAAGTGGAACGTTTTCGATTAATTGCTCTGAAAACAGTCGTCATTTGCCTCTACATAGTTTCGCTTTTTACATAATTATAATTTGCTAATTGTAGAACAAACAAAAACTTGCTCGTACTGGTCAGGACAGTATTGCTTAAGATCAGTAAATACGTCAAAGCTTAATTAGTTTACATTAATTAGTTAATTATTGCCCAATTATTTAGGAAATGATGAAAATCGACATGAATTTAAACGTCGTACGTCAAGAGATCTAGTAATAAAGTTGAGTACAAAACTATTTTAACTTAAATGCATATTAGATAATACGAGTAATATTAAATTTAATAAAAATCGTATGTTTTTAATAGCAATGCACATGAAGGCCCATTGGTGTATTCGATTCAATGATATATACCGGAAAGAAGGTTCGATTCCCTGCGTTTTCTCATATTTTTTTCTGTTTTAAATTTTTAAAAAATAGCTAAGCAATCCCGTCCTAGGAAATGGGAGCCATTAAGGTACCTCCGCTTAAATATGCTAGGCCAGAATTACCAGATTACAGATTACCAGCCTTTACTAGTTTATTTGTGATAAATTTATAATTTATCAGAATTAGCAAGTGTTGTCTAGTAAAAAAAAAGGGTACCTTAAGGACACTTCTGTACTAGGACGGGCTTGTATGGCCTTAACAATTTTGGGTTTTTAAACTTTCAAACCTTCATTTGATTTGAAATATTGCAGAAAAAAAAATTCAAGTTAATTTGTAATTAATCAGGTTTTTAGCATTGAGAATTTCCAAATATTGAGGAGAAACAGAGTTAAAACATTTGTATATTTTTTTCTGTACACGTATCATTCACCACCAATTTTCCGTAGCTCAACTTTCAATGTAATTTAGCAGTGGGTTGCTCTCTACCTGTAATCACGTGATTTTTAATTAGAATATGTAAATGAATTCAGCCACCAATTGCTCATCTGCAAAAAAAAAACTTTTTGCTTTTACAATGCCGAAGGCCATCCACTTCCTAGGCGCAACTTTCCTTAATTGAAAACAATAGTATTGCTGGAGAACGCTGGACAATTGAGTATTACACAATTTAAGTCTGGAACTGGAATTGGATCAGTTCCAGAAAAAATTTTGCAAAAAAATTGCAAATTTCCAATTACTTAACCTACCGGTAGCTAAAATTCTGCTACCAAAAAAACACAAAAGTCACACAAAAAAGGAAGAAGCGACGGTGACGCCCAAACTGTCGCCAATTTCCAGTACGCAATCCGAACAGGATCTTGGAAATTTTGAAATTACAAAATTTTGAGTAAAATCTTGACATTCTGGACAAGGAATTCCCTCAAAATCTAGTTTTGTCAGTTATCATCCTCATCCACTTTACTAGGTTAAACTTTAAAATATTCAAAAAATAAAGCCATAAAGACGTCATTCCTGAGACCAGGTTTAGCGTCTAGGACTTGTTTTTTTTTTAGTTTGAAAACAAACAAATTACAAAAGCTTGTTTTGTGCTTCCATTGTTTTCTTTTCTGACGACAACATCTCGTTAATTTAATTTTAACTATTTTAACTCACAATTAAAGGCGACCTTGTCTCGGCGGAAATTCAGAGAAAGTTTTTGGTTCCTCTTCCTGCTTGTCCATTTGATTTCCGAATTCGTTCCGTTTCCACTTATTCAAATTTTTAGTGTCATAACGTGTGCCAATTTGGGAGAAAAATATGCAACTGTCCTCGAATTAATTTCCGTTTTTAATTAAAGCAGCACTTAAGCCTTGAATTTGACACTAAAAGGTGGGAGGACCAAAGGCCTAATGACTTCTGTTGGCTAATTAGACCTCACTTGACCCTACCGCAGTCATTTAAAACAAAATCGTATTTAAAACTTTAAAGTCCCATTCAAAGTACAGTCAGTTTGGAATTCGACATCTACAAAGCTTGTTCAAAAATATGGGGCTTGAGTGGGTTAGTAAAGTTTTGTCTAAGCTTCTGGCAGTGAAAATTTTGAATAATTTTGACTGCATACAATTTCACAATTTTACAATGTTACGCATTACCCTAATATTAAAAAAATTGTGAAATTTGACTACTTGTAATTTTACGTATTTCCCTTCCAATTAAAACTTTGTATAATTTTAATTTTTTTTTTTTTTTACATAATTTGGTATTATTGGAAAGCTTTGTGGTCATCTGCTAAAATAAAATTTTGATTTTCCTCATTTCTCGTCCTCCCTTTCTTTTACATGCTGCGTTCAGCCAGGAGAGAATAGTAAATTGTAAAACTAGAGTTATTAGATGTCTAAACGTTAAAATCTTAATCCCACCAAATTATAAGCTTGTTTTGTTGTAGCTGCTTCAGTTTTTGCGTCATTACGCCTACACAAAGCAATTTTACTGTGGATAGAGATTTAGTCCATTTTTATTTATCGTACTTTATTTATCGAATTTTGATTTCTGCGTGTATTATAAATTTTTTCATTGTGTGTTTTTTTTTTCAGAAAATCTGCGTTTCGTCTGGACTACTATTAGTGACCCAATTTTTGACGCACGTGGTTGACGCAGCAGCTCTCAGCGACTCTTCTGATGCCGCATCCGGGAACAACGTACAAAAAACGAACGGTTTAATTGACCATGTAGAGTTTCCTGGCGTCATGCAAAGAATTATTTTATTCAGAAGTCGAAGAGATACTGAAAATTCTGACGATTTGGAGCCGAGCGAATTCAAATGGGACAAGTTTTTCAAGAAATTTGGAAAATTTGGAAAAGGCGGAAATAAGTACGGCGGAGGTTACAGCGGGAGTTACTACGCTCCGCAATATTCATACGGAGGAGGTTATGGCGGTTACGGAAGTTATGGTGGTTACGGGAGTAACTATTGGTGACCCTAATTCAAAAATTTAGAACAGGATACTCACAAGAAATGAACGGGTTAAAACAAGTTAGTTACCATTATAATTATGATGATTTTTATAATTAGCATGCACAAGCCTTCCTCACTACCAACCAACATACGTCAATTTCATAATTAAAATAAATGTAAAATGCTATTTCATGTTCATAAGTACTTCATAAAAAAAATGTTCACTTAAATTACCTTGTTCCTGACGCATTTTGGCAACTAAATCCGTGTTTTTCCAATAAAAAAAAACTCACCGAAAACGAAAAGAACCTGTTTTTAAAAGCTTTATCTTTAATTGCAGCACAATATTTTACGTGCATGAATTATGACCACAAAGTTTTAAAATGAGGCATGCTATTAAAATTAAATTATTAAAAACAGAACTTTCAAATTGTATGATTTACATTATAATTCGTTAAAAGATGAATTTCTCATTATGTAGGTTAGAATTCGTAAAATAAAGAGTCGAATGAAATAAAATTAAAAAATGAAAATTAATAATAAGATAAATCAACCGATTTTTGTTTAACAAAAATCCTCACAATGCAGTGTCCACAATTTTTTTTTAGTTAATTCTTTCTCAAGCGTGTTACATTGATGTTCTTGAAACTTAATTCATTTTTTTTTAAATAAAATAGTTAAATGTTTAAAAAATAAGACAATGAACGGGTTTAAGTGATGATTGGCAGTTGTGAGTTCATCAGTAATTACAGGTAGGTACAGGTAAAAATGCTTCCGCATACCTGCCTCATCACAATCGGCACGATTCATGACTCAATAAATCGAAATGAGGTAGGTGTGAATTTGATTGTCTATAAGAACTCATCATTAATCAATCATCAGGTGATCTTTTGCCAAATCTGAATCGTCTGTAACTATTTTTTTTATTTATATTTTAGAAATAGCTAAATGCAATTTTTGCAAATTTTCAAATACCTTTCAAATTTGTGTCTCCATCTTATGATACAATTTTATTTAAACTTTTGTCTCATTTGTCCCTCCATGTTTCTAAGTTTAATTTTTTAAACTTTTGTTTGAATTGTTCTTCTATCGTTGGATTCCAATTTTTAATACTTTTGTTTCAGTTGTCCCTCTATGCTTCGAAATCAAATTTCCAAAAAAAGAACTTTTGTTTGAATTGCCCCTAAAATAACCTTTTAATTTTTTTTTAAATGACAGTGATATTTAATGGGTTCTTTTCAATTTCCTTATTGGCAAATACGTCTTTAATGCTTGAAAAGGAAAATGCAAATGATATTTCACCTTGATGTCTTTTGTTTTCAAAAATTTAATTGGAACTCTCTATGTTTGTTATTTTGAAAAGTAGGACTTGTTTGATTGGTTATAAAATAGAGGAGACAGAGTTTGCCTAAAAGGGATTTCTTAAATTAGCACACGAGATCGATTCAAATCATTTTTTTGTTTTAAAAAACGTGCCCATTAAAAATCAGGTTTAGAAAAGAACAGGAGGGCGGATTAAGATGGTCAATTGTTGATTAATGGAGATTTTAGGTTTGACCTTGGCTCAAGTGTCAGGATGGACAGTTGCCAAAAAGCGCCTCGCATGATTAATGTCCGATTGACAATGGGGGACCACACCCAACTTGGACCAGGATCTTAACTTTAATTATTACCTCCAAATTTTTTGGATCATTTACAATTTTTTGCAGCAATACACCCAATACCCTCCAGCATCTTTCCAGCATTTTCTCAATTTTTTATACTCCAAAGACAATACCAAAGATAATTACGGCTTAATTTTTCGTGATTTTTTTTTTGCTTCCGTTGATGCTCCAATTTTCAATGTCAATAACCAAACAAGCCCGTATTTAAATGGAAAATGGTTTAATGGAAAAAACGCTCTATTTAAATTTTAAAAAACTAAAACTAAATATGAAATTTATTAATTAGTCAAAACATAAAATAATTTAAATAGGTACTTACCAAACCTTGATTTTTACCGAAATCGATCTGACTTCCGTCCCAGGACAGGCTTGTTTGGTCATTTGTTGAATTGCCAATCTATGAGAGCAAGGGCTAAAGTGTAATTGTGCGATTGCACACGCACATATCATTAAAAACTCCTTCTAATGAATGAAATCCTTATGGTCATCTCCAATGAGCACAACATTTCTAAACTTTTTAAGGTTAGTCAATTTCTTCAAAACTTCGAAATTCAAACTGACAAAATGGTTTAACCTGAGTTAAATAAAAATTAGGGCAATTCATATTTTAATTCCAAAAAAAATTATTACACTTCTAGAATGTCACTTTTTTTTTCTTTATTGTTTACCACAGTGTAAAAAAAAAAGTAGTTTCAATTACAGTGTTATTATTTTTCTTGTAATTAGGCTTGAGTGTTAAATATTATTTTGCACAAAAAATTATTCTCAATTTTGAGTTTTTATCCAGTCTTACGGGTTTGAGCTTAACCAATGTTGATGAAGTGGAAACGCCCCTGCACAAAATTTATTTAAAAAAATTATTTAAAAAAAATATGCTCTAGTTTTTAGCTGAAAATGTCAGAAAATTTAAAATGTTGGTATTTTGTTTTAGCCATTTAAGAAATTATTTTTGTATTTTGTAACTCTGATTTTGAGAACATTCAAGGAACTCTGCCCCCTTTCTTCTAGAACTTTCCATTTTTTTTTATGCGAGACGAGCTGGAGATCTCGTTTCAATGTTTTATTTTGCTCTTTGTTTAATTAGGTTTTGAGAGCTAAATATTGTTTTGAAAAGTAATTAAAATTGAGTTTTAAACAGAAATCCGGTTGAGCGGGTTTTGCAGCCTAACCTAAATTGGAAAAGGCTCAGGTAACTTATTGACTCGTAGCCAATAATTTAGGCTGGACAGCCTGGAGGAGCATGTCCAGGAGGACAAGGTCACTCTGCCCATGAATCCCTGCTTCATTTCGATTTGGGGGTGGGGATCAATTTCGTTGGAGATGGGGAGGGCGAGCATAATTGGGATCTTAAGTGAATTACAATTAAGAGATCCCAAAGGTGCTCAACAGGTAAAAACTGGAGGCTGCCTTCGACTATAAAATGATCTTCTCCAGATTCATCCAAATCACAAGCAATTCACTCCCAACCAACTCAACAACCTCAAATCTTAAAAGCTCTCTTGAGTTTCAAACTCCAAAACTTCAAAATGTACAAGTACTTGGTAAGTTTAGAAAACTTCAAATTTCAATTCAATTTTAATTTTAAAATTAAAAGAAAAATCAATTTTGAATTTGAAACAAAGCAAAAACTACAATTTCAAAAAAAAAGTTTCTCAACTCAATCGCAAGAGAAAGCATGAGAGAGATTTTGTGAGAGAAGAGTTTTCTCTTTCGGAATTTCACTCTCTAATGACAAGAGTTTTCACTCTTGAGTTTTAGAACCAAATTTGTTCAAAACACAGGAAAGTTCTGTTCTAAAATTTAAAAAATGCCATTTAAAAATTTGTTTTCTTCTTAGATTGTCTTGGCTCTTGCCCTTGTTGCCGTCATGGCCGCTCCACCAGCACCCGAAGCACCAAAGGACTTGAACACTGCCAACCAATTGCTCTACTCTGCGTACGGAGGCTACCCAAGCGTCTACTCTGCTGGATACGCTGCCTACCCTGGATACGCTTCGTACGGATATGCTGGATACCCAGCATACTCTGGCTACAACTACGGATACCGAGTTGTCGGTTGAACTCTTGACCCTTAATGGTCAACAAAGGTCACCAGCCACTCGACCTCTGCCATCACTAAATGGACCACCATCCAATTATTTTGTAATAGCGTTTTCTTCACTTTTGTAATTTCAATTGGCAAAAAAAGCTCCAAATTTCAAGAATACTTTCAGTTTCGTGTAAAATGCAATTGAAAAATGAATAAAAAATACATCTATGCATTTTCAATTCAAAACTGGGTTTGATCTACGTTATTTGACTCATGCGTCTTACAACACGCTTGTTTTAGAACAAGACTTTTCATTTCTACGAACCATTTTGCAACAAACTTTAAAAAAAGTTAAACGTTAAAAAAATTACAACAAAGTTAAAAAAACCAGGTCAGGTAAACTAGGTAATCATAAAAGGTAAGTGTTATACAGGGTGTTCTGCCTAATATTGTTCGCAAATGCAATAAACCGGTTTTTTGGAAAGAACCTAGCCTTCTCTAAAGAAAGAGCATAATAATTGCTAAAACCTGGTTTCAAAATTCAAAATTAATATTATAAATTGGCTTGTCTCCAAAATTTGGAAGGTTAAGTGAACTTAATAAAAATAAAAGTGTTAGCAAAAGTGGGTTTACATGAAATTGATCTTTAATTAAATAATTAACAATAATAATTATTGGTAAAATGGCTAAATAAGAGACCTACAATTTCGCTGAGTTTAAGCTGAACGCCATGTAAAATTTTACGAAATATTTATAAGACTATTAATGAATATTGTGGATTTATAAATTAAGTTGGTTCGTGTGACGAAATGTTGCATTTTAATTACATTATTCTTTTTCTTAATCACTAACAATTATGGTTACATTAAAAATTATACATTTTTGTAAATAATTGTTATTTTTTATATAGTTTTTTTTCTCATCTACCAGAATAATAGTAGAATAGTAATAATTATTCTTATTATTATATCGTAATTATTACGCGAAGCTTTAACTTAGGTGATAGAATAAATTTCAATTGATTCACATCACTCACGAACGATAAATTTTACCTTAAGCAGCAGGCAAGTAAAATTTGGATCGAAATTTTAGGAAAATTTCGTAGGAAAGTATGTTGTAAAAAATCAGAAGCCGACTAAAAAATTGCCTAAGAATCTCACAAGTCTAGAAATCAAAAGGCGTTTTCGAAAAACTCTGCCCAGCTCTGCCGAAGCCTTGGTTTTGATTGAGTGACTTTTGGTACAGCCAAACCGCCAACTCTACTTTCTGTTTTCATCTGTCTTGTCTGTTTTTGTTTGGTTTCTGATTTAATTTGTAGAGTTCAGATTGATGGGCTGATCTAGTTGATCTATTAATTAGTCAATTAATCAAAGGTGACAGTTAATTGACGCTTGACCAAGGACTGGACAATCGCTGCAATGGTCAAACCTAAGGCTAAGCCAGCTCTCACTGGCACTTCTTCCATCATGTCCTTGTCCGATTCCGGAGCATCGCTTGACGAAACTGCTCGCTATGAAAGGGCGCTGAAGATGCACGGAAAAAAGGATTCGCCGCCAATGCGTCGCCAGTTGAACCTTAAAGGTATGTAAACGGTTGTCAACTAAATGCTAAGTTGAAAAACGAAATAGTTACTTCACCCACTGCGATAAAGTAAAAAAAAACTCTACATTCCCTGTCATTTCATCCGATACACAACCGCTGGTGCTGCCTCTAAAACTTAACAAAACAATGAGCGTTTTTGGTGTTAATTGCTTGTTTTTGCATTTTTAAGATACTTACGAGATATCATCAGATGAGGAAGACCAGCAATTGTCTGGAGAAGATTTTTATCGCGTCGTTAAGCAGTTTGGGAAGAAAGATGCTCCGAGACCAAGAGAAAAGAGCCGAAGAAGCTCCAGAACCAGCAGAAGATCCAGTCGTACGCAACCACAAGCGCAAAGAACTCCGAGTCCGCCTCCTCCAGATGATCCAGAGGTAGAAAAGGAAAGTACTGACGAAGTGTTCGAGTCTACGCCTGTCTCAACCCTGAAGCGTAGGGCTTTCGGAAGTGGCGCAATTTCACCGCTGTCACACCGTCCCGCCCAGTACCTTCCCACTCCAGCCACACACGTGCTCAATCCAAAGCGAACCAGTAGCAGTACTAGCCAAGTGGAGCCAGCAGCCAAACCGGCAGTAAGAAATAGGAGAAAAAGTGTTCTTGCGCCACCGCCTCCTGGACAAAAGAAAAAACAGCAGCGGGTGAAGTCGTTGACAAATAATTTCATGCAGGATCTGTCCCCTGACACAAGTGAGGAACAGACTCCAGGAACTTCTAGGTCCATGCGCCCTCCCAAGCGTCCAACTTTGTCACAGCCACAATTGAGTCAAAATTTGCAACCATCTCAACTCTACAGCTCGGCGATTCAGAGCTATTCACAGGGCAGTGCTTCTTTGGCTTCCAGCAGGCAAGCAACGCGGTCAATTCCCGACAGATCTACTGCGCAGGCTTCTACCAAATCAAAAGCACAGTCTCCAGCAAGAACTATTGTACAGTCATCTGAAACATCTGTACAGCCAACTCCTAAATCTTTTGCTCAGCCTGGTGCCAAGTCAACCACGAAATCCACGACGCAGTTTTCTTCCACTGCGCTATCACCCGCCAGACCCGCTGCTGACCCTCCTGCCACAAGTAGTGTACAGTCCCCTCCCAGGACTGATTCGGAGGCTTCTGCCAGGACTGTTGCAGAGTCTCCTGCGAGGACTGTTGCCGAGTCTCCTGTCAGGACTGTTGCCGAGTCTCCTGTCAGAACTGTTGCGGCGTCTCCTGCCAAGACTCTTGCGGAGTCCCCTGTTTCACGAGTCACTACCAGAGCAGCTGCGCGGTTCCCTGTCAGGTCTACTGCGCGGTCATCTATTTCTGCTAGATCTACCGCGAAGTCTCCGACGAAACAATCCAACACCAAGGTGCCACCACGAAAACGCCGTGTGACATCTCCTACCAGACCTAGTGTACACTCCCCTGCCAGGACGGTTGCGGAGTCTCCTGTCAGGACGGTGGTGGAACCTCCTGCCAATACAGTTGCGGAGTCTCTCTCCACGACTGTTGGAGAGTCTCCTGCCAGAACTATTGGAGAGTCTCCTGAAAGGACTAGAGAGTCTCCTGCCAAGACGGTAGAAGATTTTCCTGCCAAAACTGTTGGAGAGTCTCTTGCCAGGACGGTTGCGGAGTCTCCTTCCACGACTGTTGGAGAGTCTTCTGGAAGGACTAGAGATTCTCCGGCCAAGACTGTTGCGGAATCTTCTGCCAGGACGGTTGCGGAGTCTCCTTCCGCGACTGCTGGAGAGTCTCTTGCCAGAAGTGTTGGAGAGTCTCTTGCCAGAAGTGTTGGAGAGTCTCTTGCCAGAAGTGTTGGAGAGTCTCTTGCCAGAACTGTTGGAGAGTCTCCTGCCAGAACTATTGGAGAGTCTCTTGCCAGAACTGTTGAAGAGTCTCCAGGAAGGACCACAGAGTCTCCTGCCAAGACGGTTGCGGAGTCCCCTGTTTCACGAGCCACTACCAGGGCAGCTGCTCGGTTCCCTGTCACCTCCACCGCCGGGTCATCTACTGCTAGATCTACCGCACAGTCTCATGTCAGATCAAATTCTAAGTCCCCGCCTACAACCAGGAAAAGTAGGGAAACTGCGACGAAACAATCCAACACCAATGTGCAACCAGGAAAACGCCTTGTGACGCCTCCTGCCAGAACTAATGAACAGTCCCCTTCCAGGGTTGTTGCGGAGTCTCCTGCGAAGACGGTTTCGGAGGATTCTCCTCCACGACCCACTACCAGAGCTGCGGGGAGGTTCCCTGTGAGGGCCACTGCTCAGTCATCTACTAGATCTACCGCGGAGTCCCCTGTCAGATCAAAGTCTCCGCCTACGACTACGAAAAGCAGGGCCACTGCGCCGAAACAGTCCAACACCAAAGTGCCACAACGAAAACGCCGTGCGACGTCTCCTGCCGAAGGGCATGAGGACAGGCCCAAGAAGAAAATGAACGAGGACGCGATAATGGGCAATGAAAACATGATTTCTAAAAATCTCTTGCGCACGCAGCTCGCTCTTTCAAACAAAGAATTAAGCCCGCAAGAGCTCGATGACCTTCACGCCACAATGAACACCTTTGCAGAAACATTTTTTGACAAACTGTGCTACGCCGCTGATCGTCCTCACGGAGTCTTCACCTTCAAGGAGCTGGAAGGGGCCCTTAAGGAAGAAGGGCTCATTGGCGACAAGCACCTCGAGCTCTACATGCATTTTCTCGACATTACGACCGGGGAGTACTACAAGAAAATCAAGGGCCTCCTCGTCCCGAACGATGGTCAGCCAGACACCTTCATGGACTAAAACAGATGCCTACGCGCTGAAATTCATCTCCCGGTTGTCGATTCGTAAATAATTAAAAAAGAAAGTTATGGACCATACATTCTATTGTAATTTTTCTTTCGTTTCCAAATATAAATTTTCACGATTTCCTAATTCAATGTTTTTGAAGGATTTTTGATACTTCTTATATACACCGTTTAGTAGTAGAGTTAGAATTTTCACTAATTATTCACGTTTTTTTTTTCAGAGCGATAGATTGGTTTCTTCGATAAGCTTTTTTTAGACTAAAGTTAAATTAGATTTTATGAAGGCTGTCGTTTTTTGTAGCTCAAAGAGGGCATAAATTTAAGTTTTTCCGTAATATCACACATCTTTATTTGTACACTGGGCAATTTACATCATAATTATTTGAAAATACAAGTTTAATATCAAAATGTTATGTTCTTTGGAATTAATTTGGCGTGTCGTAGTTGCAAGGTGTTTAAGTAGAAGAAAAGAAGTGGTTAAAATTAAGAGGCGCAAGTGGATATGAAGATGGATATTTAGCCATAGTACCGGTGTCCGCCATAGCCTCCGTATCCTAAACATAAGAAAACAATGTTTGTTGTAATTGGCAACTTGGAGATTTGATGGAGTTCCAGGAAAAATATTTAGAAATTGGCTCTATTCGTCTTACCTCCGTATCCACCACGGTATCCGCCATATCCACCATATCCTCCATATCCGCCACGGTATCCTCCGTATCCACCATATCCGCCATATCCTCCGTGCCGATGTCCGTAGCCTAAAAATATAAGAACATTAGGGCACATGCCTCAACGATAAAGTAGAAAAACTTTTTTGAAAGTTTTAAAAAAATTTAACTTTGAAATTTTTTCGAAAATTTACCTCCGTATCCCCTTCCATAGCCACCATAATACTGTTCTGCTCCGACTAAATCTTCCTTAGCTTCTTCCTCTGCGCCATAGGCAAGGGCCACACAGGCCAGAAGCACTAGGGCTAATACTCCCTAAAATAATTAGTTGATTAGTTAACTTCAAGTTAGTTAATTTTAATTTTTAATGTTTTTTTTAACTTTTCTAAAACAATTTTTTAAATGCTTTAGAAAAAGTGATGTATTCTTACAAAGTATTTCATGATGAAATGTAGGCTTTTGTTCCTTTGTTGGATTCCAAAACTTTACTGTTCTAGATGAAGCGTCTTTAGCCGCAATTTATAGTGCCGACGGTGCTTGGTACGTTTACTCCCAAAATCCTAAGGTGATTCCTTAATTTTTGCATAAGGCAAAAGCCAGATATTTCAGGTGAAAATTGCAGGTGAGCGAAGTGGCTAAAATGTATTTTTTTTATTGGGGTTGAGGTACCTTTCCTTATGGCAAATCAGCCTGGAAACATCTTTCAGAAGAATCGTGGATTGTTAGGGATGATGCTGATCTGATTTCGCACTAAATTCCAAAAATTCCCATTGAGTTCAACCCACTGCCCCTCCTCCAAACGTTGCAGTTCCAAACCTAATGGTGTCCCACGCCATCATATCCAAAACAACTAAAACAACTAAATTATTCTAAAGGAAGTGTCAACTTAAAATCCTTAATTAAGGTCCTTAAACAACACATTGTTCTTTTTTCACCTGACCTCTGACCTCCAGTTTGTGTTTTCGATAATTGTCCTAAGTGGTCTATTAGCCTTACTCCAATTTCTAAATATTTTGTAAAGGAAACAAGGTAAAAATTTAAAATTAAAATTTGAATTCAAATTTCACATTTTATAAGGAAAATTTATAAAATCTTTAAAAATTTCGCATGCAGAAAAAAACTTGTATGATTATAATGTTTAAAGTGGAAGGCTCTAGCGTGAGTACATGACAAGGGACAGAAGAGGAGAGATGCTGATTTTTGTTTTCGAATGGATAAGGACGTATTCGCAGCCAGCGAACATTTTGCTCGTTCAATTTTACGAAAATAAATATGTTTATAGTAAAAACAATCTGAATTTGACCTCATAATTTAGGAATTCGCAATGGTTTGACCTCCAGAGGTCACGAAAGGTCAAGGTAGGATGTCTAGTATTTACGCCAGTAAGAAAAAAATTTGAAGAACACAATCAGAAAATTAAAACCAAACGAAAAAAGTGCTAGTGATTCCTCATATTTTTCTTAGTGGCGTAAATGCTAGAATTTTTATCATGACATTTGGTGACCTCTTGAGGTCAAACCATTACGAATTCCTGGAATCTGAGCTCAAATTCGGATTTCGCATTATTTTTGCTTGAAAAAATTACAATTTTTTTTAAAAGTTGAACTCCCACTTTTCCTACTTGCGCCTTTAACCTTTATAAAAAGTGCGACTACAATTAAAAGCTCGCTGCTTAAAATTTGGCGAAGACTAGCCAAACAAACCCGTTCTAGGATGAGACGACTTAAAATTAAACTTAAATTTCTCCTGCCCTAACACGGGCTTGATTGGCTTATGCAAATATTATTTTAATTTGTCCGTTGTGGATTTTCTCTTGTTCACGCCGAACAATGCAGTGTAAAGGTGACGGTTTTTTGCACGGTTTAACTTGACATTTCCGACGATGCACGTTATATCATCCATGAATATCCAAGTCCGGTTTTTACGCGACTCGTTTTTGAAAAGGTGTCTGACAAGGTCTTTACAACGTTTTCAACTTTTTTTTCTAAAACATTTAGAACTAGTCTACAAATTTGAAAAGCTTCTGATGGGTTTCCGGATCTAATTGAAGTCTTGTCCAGATCAATTATTCTACTGGAGATTTCCAGGGAGTAGTTATTTGTTCCACTTTTTCATTGTTGACTCCAAAAGTTAGATCATCTTTGGCAATGTGCCCATGAACTGCTTTTTATGCAAATACGTTCAATCTGGAGCATTGCAATTATTTTCTTAAATAAGTAATTATTGTATTAATTTAATTGCTCCTCTAATCCAAAACGCCTAAAATCTGTCTTAAATCCTTTGTTTAAAAACTTGTTTAATATTCCATTTGGTCAAGTTTTTGTTCAAAACTTCATATTAATTTTATGGTGATTTCGTTCAAGAAGTTCAAGGTCGTTAGGGAGCCGTTTGGGTAAACGGCTTCAAAAAAAGTTGTGGCCGTGACTAATCAATTCTCACCAAGAAATTTAGCGATACCCACAAATGTCTCATAAATCATTTAGCAAATCTTTCTTAATTAAGCCTACCTGAGTCTCAGGTGAAAAAAAAAATCAAGGTACGCTGGAACAAAGTAAACGTTTTAGTTTCGAATCTTATCTTTTTTTTTGCAAAGCTTTTTTGGCGAAACCACTTAAGAAGGTGCTAACACCTTTGCTAAGTAGTATTTTCTTGTTTAAACACTCTCAAGATCAAATTTCAAAATAAGGAAAACATTTTTCTGACTTCCAAAATCTGTTCTCCGTAAATCGTCATCGATTGGTGTAAACATCCTTTTTTAAGGTCCTTTTTAAAGGTGATTTTTTGTAAAGGTCCTCTTTAAATGCGTCCTTCCATTTTTTTTTATGAATAACAACACAAAGTGGAAATAGGAAAGACGTGTGTGTACATAAGACGAGGCGTCATTTGAGGTAAACACAATATAAAAGGTCACCCCCAGCAGTGCCAACCTCGAGATTTTCGCAAATTTGCAAAAATTTGAGCTTTAATGACTCCAAATTACTTGGGCAAATTTTCGCGTGATTACTCGATATTTGGAGCAAATTTAAGGACTTGATTAACATCTCAAAATCAACAGAAAAACAAAGACGCTCTGAGAACAGTGCCAGTCATTTTCTGACTCTCAGGAAATAACCTTCAATTAACTACGAAAATGGTGTCAATATCATTAATTCCTTATGTCTAAATGGGTCCAGTCCAATACATGTCCACTTAAGATCCTTGTGACATGTCACTCATGAAATAGTGTCCCTTTTATGTCACATTTATTTACGTCAAACACATCGAAAACAATTTCACCGACTCGAAACGGTACGGTATCAGTAAGACTCACAACAACGTCAACGTTGACAACACAGGAGTTGCAAAGGTTGCAATGTTTGCAAAAATCCGGTTTGCGAAAACTCGTTTGCAAATTTTGGCGAAAACGTAAGTGCAAAAAATTGGTTTGACGTAAATCCCAGAATAAATTAAAAGGAATTTGCGAACTAGAGTGATTTAAGGTCCTTTTTAGATTTTAATCTAAAGAAATAAACTTCGCTTGACTTAGCGCGTATGCCTGACGCTTCGCAAATTTTATAATTATACGGTATTTCCTATCTCACACATTTCCAACGAACCAATTGCTTTTACAACTTATTCAAAAATGTTTTGTAGCTAGTTTAAAAAATTAACATAAAAAACGCACGGTATATTTCAATAAAACAATGGAAAGTTCTCACGATTTGAACGGAAACGTTTATAAAAAATAATTGGAGGGTTTATTGTCCTCATTCTAGGAATAAGTTATGACGTAACATTAATAACATTATTAACAAAAATTCCCGAAGTATGATAACAATTTAACAAGAAAAATTAACAGCACGCGTTCACCATTAAATGTACTGGAATGTACTGGAAGATGCTGGACAAGTATCCTGAACGATGATAAACGTCCAGCTTCCTCAAATACAGCACCTTTGGTGTAAAAATTTTTAGTAACTCGATGTTTGATAATTTGGTGGGGACTGCGAGTATGGCATGGAGGGGTACTCCGCCGCTGGTGGGGCATTCGGTGGGCCGATGGGGACTGGTGGCCCTGGAAAGAACGGCAGGGTCAAGGGCTCGTAGCGCAGTTCACCGTACTTCCGGAATCCAAAGTAAGGGTTGATGTCATAGGGCGCCGTGAGGACACGGTCCTCGGCAGGCGTCTCCAATTCTTCAGGGCTACTTCCCAGCGGTGCGCCTTGGGACACGTGTACTGTCACCAAAAGGACGAGGATCTGAAAACAGCGAATAATTTTTAAACTTTTTGCAAAACAGAGCCCTTAGGAAACTTAAGGGTACTTATTTGCAAAAAAAAAAATGCCCTTAAAATCTGAAGGGCTACTAATGTACTACTGTTCTAAAAAGTGACAACTTACCAATTTGACTGTCAACATTTTCAAGGGTTCTGAGAGACGTTGAAGTTGTGAGTGATTTGACTGTAAAAGCCAAGGGTCCATGGGCCCTTATTTATATCCGAAAAAGATGACTTGCGTTGGGACCATTTTAGCCCGTGTCCCGGACGTGGAGAAGGGGTGAAGGCCGCAAGTTTAAAATCCGGTGTTAAGGGCCCTTCAAACTTTCACTTTTGCAACCAAGACCTAAATGAAGGGCCCTTACAGTGACATTACAAAAGGGCTCCCACAGCATTCACTTAAAAATCGAAATACTAATTTAAACATAAAATTAATTATTGAAATATTACTAAGACTAATTTACTAAATAAAATTAACTAATTTAATTAAAACTATTAAAACCAGTCTCGGAATTCTCTCGAAATTAGATCAGAATTCATTGCAAAGTTTATTTGGCCAAGTATTGCTAAAAATTTTAAAATTAAGACTATTAACTTAATATATAATTAATGGTTTTGCCTTACTTTACATAACATGCAACTATTAACTATAAGTAGTGGTTACTGGAATCGTAGTTGGAATAAATACTTTATCAATTGGAATGTGTAGCTGCCAGTCTGTTTAGAACATGTTAAAAAGTAAAAGTATTAAACACGTTTAAAATTTACAAACACGTTTCAAACATGTTCATTGAAATCATAACTTCATTGATCATTTTACGACAAGAGATTGTTTAGGATTACTAAAAAATAAATTATTGCTCGATTGAGCGTTTTTCCTTTGTTCATCGTCGAAATCAACTTAAGTATGACTTTGCATTTTGTCTCTATTGCTAAAAGCCTCTTTGCTGAACTTAACTGTCCTTTTTTAAACTTATATTTTTTTTAACTTTCCTTAAAAACAATAAACTTTCTTAAATTGGTAGTTGAGTATATGGGTCTGAATTGGCAATATCGGCAGCGATTGGAGAGGAGTCAGAGCCCGAGTCTGACTCGGAGTCTTCGAGCATTTGCCTTTCGCTGCTCTCTTCGTCGCCCCTATTGATTCCACCAATGAGAGACTCACGCTGCTCAATGTCATTGACAAGGATCCTGGAAGACGGAAAATTAGTTTTGAGCATTTTCAAAATTCTTCACAATTCAAAATTTTCTAAAAACAAAAAATTGGTCTCGGGCAATTGTTTGAGCAATTAGTCTAGCTTCTTGAGCAAGGCAGAAGGCTTTCGTCGGAGCCTCCAAGCAGCAACGTTCCGAAATCGGCGTCCTCTGAAACATGCAGAAAAAAGCAGTAGCCACGCAATTGAAAAAAGAAGTAATTTCCAAAACGAAATCCCACCAAATTAGCAATTGAAAGCTTTACTCAAAATCTTAAATGAAACGAAAAAGGAGTTAGAAAAAAAGCAACTGAAAGCAAAAGCTGAATAAGTCGTAAACGATTTTCCTATTTTTAAAATTTTCAATAAATGAACGAATTTTATTACCTCCGGTATCGTAACTCATCTTTTCGGCATCGAAGGACCCTTTTAACTGTTTTAAGAAAGTTAAGGGCGGGATCCCAGCCTTCGTAGTGTGATAGAATGGTAACGATGAAAAATGAAAGGACCATTGGAATGGCTCCAGCGTAAAATAGAATTGAAAATGAAATTCGTTTTAGCAGAACATCAGCCACCATAGACAAGGGAATGGTGAGACTTATTGCTAGCGTTGCAATTAGGGAAGAAGTTAGGAAGCAGCCCCTGTAAATTAAAAAAAATTTGCTTTTTGATATTAGAATTTTAAAGCATTTCGAAAAGAAACCATTAGATTTTTCTTTCGAATTTTAAGGTGATTACCATAACCAGAGAACTTCAGAAAATACTGTTCCAATTATTCCATTAACAATTAGAAATAGCCATTGTCGATGAGAGGGCCATTCAAACTCTTCCAAACCAGTGGAATTCAGTAGAAAAAATAAAGGCCACAGAGTTATGAGATTGAATAGGCCGACAAAACCTAAAAAAAAATAGGTGTCATCATAATGCTTAAAGACTACTTCTTTTACTTTAAAGTTAGTTTATAGTTCGTAAAAGTTTCAACTTACCAAAAAACATTGGAATTTCTAATTTATCCTCGTGGTCAACCTTCTTTCTCAAGAATACGAGGTAAGATGCGTAGAAAAAGGCGCTCACTAGAGCAAAAATGGCGCCGAGTGGAATAGATGCTTTTTCGATGGTCAAGTCTGACAAGCTTACGACGACCTAACGGTCAAAAATAATTGTATATTAATTGCATCGTAAATATTTATTATCAAAATTCTTAATGCTAATATAAGTCAACTTAAAAAATTAAAATTTTCAAAAACTTACAACACCACCAAAGCTGAGCATTACAGCTAAAAATTTTGAGAGCGTAAACTTGTCAGCGAGAACTGAAGGAAAGATGGCTGCGAGGAGAAGCGTAAAGAGACTAGACGAGGACGAGAGAACGTTGACAATACTTGCTTCAGTGTTTGAAATAGCAAGTTGATAGGAGTAGTTGGCAACAAACCACTGAAAATTAATAAGTTTAATTTAAAAATGCCTTAATATCATAATTAAAATTACAAGAAAGCGTCATTACCAGAAAGCAGAATGTGAGTGAAAGTTGGGCCGTTTCTCGCAATCCAAGCTTGTTTGCGAGTCTATTCGCATATTGCTCTGCTTGGACCGAGGCTTGGTAGGAGAGTCGAGCAAAGACGGCGTCAGCTGCCTCGGACTCTGACATATGCCGTACCTGTCCGCATAAAATTAAAAAAGAAGGTAAACCTGAAAACCTTATTTAATTAATGAACGTTAAAAAATCATCACCCACTTCTGCAATTTTGTTGAATCGAACTGAACGCTGATGAGCAGTCTCGTCACTACTATCATTACCCGAACTCGGCTCATAATTAATTGGAACGAAGGTTGGAGGACTCTGAAATGAGCAATAAATTATTATACGAGTTCGAAATACAGAAAGAAAACAAGAATAATAATTGTAAACGACACTTACCAAAAGGTTTTCATTGTCATTGTCGTCCGTGATTTCATTATTGGATACTGAAGAGTCGGACGCATCCCTTGCAAGTGGCTGAAATGAAGGTAATATTCCTTTTAATTAAATTATAATAAATGTAATTCTAAACGAAATCTTACGGAATAGGAATGTGGATTCGCTTCGGCGCAGCATTGTTCTTGCCACGGAGTCCAGAACAGAAATCCAAACAAGAAGACAAGGAACATAGATGTCTTGACATAGGTACTGAAGAACGGCTTGTTGAATTTTTCATCGTGAAAAATGTACTAGCAAAAAAAGAAATACAGTTTTTACCTCAACCTTTCTCGTTGAGTTAAGTAACTAAATCGTTTAAGTTAAACGTAAGCTTTAGTTATAGAAAAGTTAGGTTCAATTAGATTTAAAACCAATCCAAACCTAAAACTTCAAATCTAAAGTGATTACTTTACACATTAGTGAGGTTTAAGTTATAGTTACTTCACCCAAAAATTTGTTTCTCTGCCCAAACTCTGACCATGGTAAATTTCGAACCATAATCCAACCGAATGGTATGATTGCTCACCTCAGAGAGTTCAGACGAGGCAACCCAAATTACATCAACGAGCATCAACACAACGATACCGAGCGTGAGTCGTTGGCCATTACTTAAGTAAACAGAAGAACGAATGACAATGGCGGCTGCTGGAATTTGCTCTTGATGCTGGGGCAGCTCGCTGATGCCGTTTTGATCACCACCAGCAAATTGGTCTCCAGATGGATCGGGCATCACACTTGGGTTCATAAAGTCCGTTGGAGACAGCATCAGCGATTGTGGAAGTTGATTTGACCTGAACGTGTTGATCGGCTTTAAAAACTCTTGTCAACAATGCAGATCATCGAGGATTATTGGTCGTGATACGCAACTTCCCGGACCGGTAACATTCACCTCAGAAAAAGCAAACGTGAAGCAACTAGGCGATTCTGCTTAACTCCGTCATTCTTATACCTGCAATGAAATCAATCAATTAACGATCAGTTCAAATTCAATTTACTTATATTACTTTGCAGTCTGCAAATGATCAATCAATTATGTTACCATTAGGATCGCACGAAACGATTACTCCATTCTGGACATTTTGAAGAGACGAAACCAAGAATCCGATGAATTTCTGATTTTTGAATCAATTAATCGTGCTCGTGCGTATTGAGTAAACGGTAAACTAATTAAAATGTCTAATTTAAAAGAAAATCTAATGACAATGTACTTCAATGTACGCACGAATCTTACGGAGAGAACTAAACAGCAAAACAGCTGATTAAATTGTAATCTTTTTTCCATCCATATGCATAGAAAAATCAAACTTGTTGAATTAATTGAATCGACCACTTTTATGGTTTGCATACACCTTAATTTTCAATTAGTCATTGAATTAATGGTTTATTATTTTAATCTCTTAGTTAATCAGCATTAATTAGCACTAATCAAACACATTCTACAATTTAATGTTATCTTTCACAGATTCTAAGAAATTCAAGAACCTGGACATGTGGCGGGAAATTCAAATTTTAAAAGGAAAAGTGTTTTGCTGTAGCTGGAAAACAGAAAATGCATTTTTAAGAAATTCTAATTTGCCATTTTTATTTTTGAAGAATTAGTGACATTAAATTAGATAAATTTCCTGAAATTATGTGATTAATTATCAAATTTAAAATCAAACCCAATTTAATCAATGATTAAGAATTCTTCAGTTTATGTATGTCATTAGTACGATAATAAAAAGGCGTTTTGTCACAATTTGCCATTTGGCAATGAAGCTGCAAAATTAACAAAACCCAATGTCCAAGTTTTAAAAATTCAAAATATCAATTCGTGTCAGTCGTTTTCAATTAATTGAACGAATTTAATTAATCTTAATCGTGAGAATCTGTATTGTATTAGCCGAAGTTTTAATAGAGCGAAGTGTATTAAATATCTCATGCTCAAGCAGTATTGGTGTCGTCGCTGAATTACAAGTAAACTTAAACTTAATTGAATTAGATTCAAGAATAACAGGATATTCGTAAACGTTAGTAATAGATTGATTAATATTTGTGCTAATTTCTTTCTGTTTTACTAATTAGGCAAGGTCATCTGCATCCTCCTCAACTCTGTGAATGTCGTACGTAATCTAATAAGTTCAGCATGAACGGGAACTGTAGCTCGGCGGAACACAGCGTAAATGACACCGCGACAATCGCCGCGTCGTCAAAGGCATCCAGCAACGGTCCTCTACCTGCGAAAGGAAGTAGTGCTGGAAGCGACAACGCCGCCAACGATGACGAGACCGACGACGAATGCTGCATTTACACGTACAAGGGTGATTCGAGAGTGGCCGACCTTCCCTCGAGCTTCTTCACGTTTGATCAAGGTGACAGCTTAAGCTCTGCTGACGAGAGCTGTGGGGCAGCCGCACTGCCACAAAGGAGAAGACGGTCGGGCTTTAATGGGTTGGATGGTCATGGACAGAGTCCGTCTTCATCTGGCAGTGTCGCCGCTCGGCATTCCCCGAACCGTACCGGCAGTGGAATCGTCACCTTCAGTGGCAGACAGCCAAATGGCAGTGCTGCTAGGGAGCCCCCTCCAGGAGATTTATTTTCTCCAGAGATGGATTTCCTGGAAATGGACTTTGACCCTGGTGGCTTCGGTGACGATGAAGATGAGTACCGTTCAGAGGAGGACGGCATTCCCGGTAAGCGTGCTGGGAGAGATATAATAACTCACCAACCACCGCCATTCCTATCCCTCTTACTCTTACTGGGTCAAAGGTCATGATATATATTTTATAAAAGTTCGCATGTTTTTTTTTTATAACCAGATTTTAATCAAGGTGGCTGGAACTCGAATCAGCTCGAAAGTAATCTTGCAGCATGTGCCCCTACATCTCAGATTCCAGCTCAACTTCCTTGTCACGAAGTGGATGTCACCGACGGTGTTCCAAGTAGCAGTCAAATTCCTGGGCCAAGTCGAATTCTTGGAGATATTGCCAAAGCCTCCCCCACGTCCGCAAGATCAAATGTAATAGTCTCGCCGCGGCAGCAGCCGTCATCCAACATAGTTCAGCTCTCGGCTCGAGTTTCAGCTATTCCTGTTGTGGACTCAGCCGCTCCGCTTCAATCATTTGCTCACCTTCCGTACAGAAATGACCAAATTCCGAGTCACTTTGAACCTGGTTCGAGTCACCTCAACCCACAACTCTTGCTTGGGACACCTGAGCCCCACAGCTCGACGACACGAGCTCCCAGTCGCCAGTTGCTGATGAGATTAGTCAAGTCAAGTACTCTTCCTGAAATGCGCTCTCATAGCATTCAGGAACTTTCGAGTGAAGGGGCCAGTAATGAAGTAGCCCGAGAAAGCGGAGTCAGAATTACGAGAAATCAATGCCTATCCAACTCGGATCCATTAATTAAGAACGAGCCTTGTTTCCGTGCAATTATCAACCCATCTTCCAAATCTGCCACCGATGATGTGAGCAATACTCGAAAAGTCGAAAATCGAAACTGAAACTACGCGCTCTGTATATTCAACCTTAAAACCAATTTCCTTTTATATAATGTAGGATCCGATTGAATTTGAAGTGGGCGGAGTAATGATTTGGAGTGAAGAGGAAGCGAGTCAGCGAAGCCTTTGCCAAATCGGAACCTCCGCTTGTGGTGCCACAGCCGTCTGCAACGTTTTAGTAAGAATTTTGTAATTTTAAACGGTGTCCATTGTTGTAAAAAATTGAGTTTTACTGTCAATTTAATTTTCGTATTTTGTTGAACAGAAAGCTCTTGGATTCGATACAATTGATCCAGCATACGTCAACTCGTGCGTAAAGACTCGACTGCGGAACAATGGAGCCGAGATTCCAGAATATTTATTTTCACGTTCCAACGCAGGCGCAACTCACGAAGACCTCCTCCAAGGAACCGTTGAAGCTTCCAAAGGCCTCGTAAACGGACGATTCTTTCAGCCTAAACCTGGAACTTCGCCTCGGGGTTTCTGTAAATGGTTGCTCCACTGGATTTGTAAAGGTCAGTGGTGACTTGACTTGACATCAAGTGACGAGGTCAAGATTGATTACCATAACCATAATTGTGTCTCGCAGGTGCTGTACCCGTAGTCACAAGAAACATGCAAGTGCTAAGGCCCGATCAAGTGGGACACCAGATCCCAGACGCCTGGCACCACCAAATGATCTTCGGCATCTCTCCAGACAAGATCTTCTTGACAAATCCAGTGGAACGGGAGTCTCCGAGTGCAATTCTGCCACAGTTGACCTCACCATCAGTCCTCCTGGTCAGGCGATCAGATGTCATTGACCGCAAGACACCCACCACTGACCTCCGGACACTTGCCAGACATCCCAACCCGGAGTGGGCTGAGCTTAACGTTTTGGGTAAGAACACGATACAAAATAACTGTAAAATATACATAATTTTTAGTGCAACGGATTTTTCAAAGTAGCGAAATACCGCGTAAGAACCCTTTAGAGGCTCAGGTCACCTACAGGGACTCTCTCCATCCAGTTTCCGTTTAATGACAAAGTAGAACTACCATTAACCTTTTTTTTTAATTAATTCTAGGTCAAGTGGCAAATATTATACTGGAGGAAATCCCAGTTTTCAGTAGCAACTCAATTGCCAAGAGAATTAGAACAACTCACGTTACAATCCCCGCGGGCTACAAGGGTGGAGTAACGCTTTTCATGCCTACCAATTCTCCTTCCTTTTCACTCCTGCTGGAGGCTCCAGAGTTATAACCGAAACTGTATTCCGGTTTACTAAACGTGTACTAAATAACCGAACAAGAACCTTAATTGCGGTTAATTATCAGAACTCATCGAGCAACTATAATGTGTAATAGTGCCCTATGATAACCGCTCGGCTAAGATTTTCCGCAAAATCTCCAATTCTGCTAAAAAAAAATATGACTGACGCAAGTCTTCCTTGCTCCTCGAATCAAAGATTCAAAAAGAGCAGCTGAAGCAAGATTTTTTTTTACATAAATGTTATTATATTTTTTGCTGTTTGTAAAATGATAAAACGCTCGGTAGACAAACTTTATTTTAAAAGTCAAAGCCTTGTTATTAGTAGTGTTACACAACTTTGCAATATAAGGAGCCTTACAAAATATTTTTAAGAGGCCAGGAGGCTGTTTAGCATTGTAAGGTGCAAATTAAGTTGATTTTGTTTTCTTTATAATAGTTCTATCCTAACTCTTGAGCCACAACCAACTGCCCTTAAATCTGAACGCAGCGCATAAAAACAGGTTTTTGTTTTTTTAATCTGACTGGATTTCATTCATGTTAGTTTTACGTCGTCAATTAATTAAATTTGAATTAAATTAATTTTGGCTCAAACACCGATCGGAGGCTAACAAAACTAAGTGGAAGTTCTGTTTTTATAAATAGCTTATAACTTTGAAATGTATTCCAGTCGTGTTAAAAAGGTTTAACAATCCGATGAGTTCAAACTATTCAGCTCTTTCTTACTGATTAAGCTATCCAATTCCGCTGCCGCTTCGGATCTCGTCTCTTCTAAAAATGAAAAAAAAATCAAAATTACTAAATCAATAAAAACTTTTCCAACTTTCTCAAAATTCAAAATTTTCGCAAATTTATAAGTCTTACCACTTGTTTTGGGAGAGCCAGGCGATCCGCTGGATTTCTTGCTAAGTAATGAATTGAAAAAATTGGCTAATACTCGATCAGTGGGCTGGTCACCCTGAAAATGTCAAAAACGAAAACCATAGTTTTAAGTTTTGAAAGTGCATTTGAGTTGAAGTACCTTGTACAACATGTGTGATAATATTTTATTTAATTACTCGTATTTTTTTTTTAGTTTTTGTTAGTGAAAACGGTCTTCTGATCTGTTATTAATTTTTTTGCTATTTGCTTACTTTCCGCGGCGTTCCGCCTGAGGTGGGTGTGATTGTGGGCGTGACTCGAGGCTTCTGATTGTGAGGTGAGGGTGACTGCCTATTGTCCTTCATACTAGCTACCTGTTGCTGGAGACTACCGAGCTGCCTCTCTAAAAATGATTGCTCATCTTCAATTTCAACCTCGAGGTCTGTTCGCACGGCCTGAAATTTTTGTCAACAAAAGAAACATTAATGCAATGTCACGATCAATGCATTGAAATCCGTAGCTCTTTGAACCGAGGAAGATGAAGAAGAGAACTCACCTTTCTTGTATTCACTGGTTTGGGTAATACATCATTGTAGTAGGCATCAGGCTTGAAGGATGTCATCGTCTCGTGCAGAATGGCCATCTTCTTATCGTTGTCCCATCCAGCGGGACTGTTTTGGAGAGCAAAACCACAAGAAATATTTAAGTATTACGCTGCTATAAACTTATAAATATGGTAAATCTTCGTCTCAAAACGCTTAGCGATTTTTTAATTTTTGATCTATAATTTTTTTTTTAATTTTAACGAGGAATATGGAAATTACAGACGTTAGATTTATTTTCTGGCTAGGCGAAGCGGTAGGATAAAAGCAAACCAAGTATTATTATACTTTTCCTTCTTATTGAATGTGAGCCGCGCGTTGAAGAATAAAATTAAGTTTTTGTAATGCAAATATTTAAGTATATTACTTTGGAAAATAGTTCACCACAATGGGGCTCGGACATTTGCTTACATGAAAACGGCATCCTTCTCCACAATGAGAGCTGGTGTTCTAAAAGGCAGGTGATAGATCCTGTGGACTAGGTACTTGTAGAGGAGATCACAGTTTTTGTCCTCCTTGACCGAAGTGTAAAAGAGTGCTGCACCGTACTGGAGACAGAACTGACGGATATGGTACTGAATAAAGTCGAATTGTTCGTCCAAGTAGTCACTTTCTTTCTCCAGTGTGCTAATCTCGTCGGTCTGAAATAAAAAAATTACATGCATGTTTTGAATTTGATTTTGACAAGTGACAGAGACTTGATTGACAGGTATTTGGTATTAGATATTTTATGTAATCACACCTTGGTCACAACAACTATGATGTCCAGACCCATGTTTCTGTTGAGTGTGTTCCCTGGAAGGAGAGGCTCGTCGTCCAACTGATTTTTGGAATCCTTGTTTGTGGCATTAGACTTCCCACCAGTTAAGTCCTGCTCATCTCCCGGCTCCACGTAGTCTAGCCACCTTCGAACACACCTTACACGAAGTTCCCGTATACGGTCAGGAGACATCTTGAGACAGTCTACATAGTCATGTAGGATTCCGGCCCAGTTTTGGAGTTGCTCTAAGATGGACCATGGAGTGGCCATGGACACGGTGAGCATTATAAGAGTGTCACTGAACGTGGATTCGGACAATGTGAAACGAAGGAGATTCGAGTGAGTAGCATTCCCATCGAGTACCCAAACACCGAGCTGCGTGGAATCTGGACAAAGTTTCAATAATTGACCTTGAATTGCCTTAAATCTTACTCACTAATACAGCGAATACCGAAACAACATTACAAGAGTCAAAATTATTAAATGTTTACCATCTCGATAGTCGTCTCGGATATCCAGATATCCGTACTCCAACCCCGACCCTTTCTTAGGAGCATCAATTCCCTGGAGTTTTGCGACTAAAGTTGTTTTACCAACTTCCGAATCACCTGCGCGTTAATCATTGAATCAATTATAGTTAACTGTCTTTATGTTTCCTCTACGTCCACACCACCCATGTACCATTGCCGATTATCCATGCTGTTACATGCGAATACGGCGCACATAAAAACACAACTAATCTAATAAATCATAAATGTCATCTAATTAATTTACCTAAAACAACTATGGCTTTTCCCGAAGGGAGTTTGTTAGATGAATTTGATCGAACTTCGCCTAAAATCGAGGACCTAGTAAATGAAAGGACAAATCAATTAAGACTAGGACTAAGCTAATCCGGCTATGTAATCAATCATCTGTCAAACTGAAAAATAAAAGCCAACTTGAAATTTACCAAACGTTCTCCAAGTCCCTCTCCATGACTGCTGGGATAATTGGATTGGTTTCACCGAAGCTTCCCATGAGAGTAGTCCTGGGTGTGGCGTTAATTAACTAAATGATTAATCGAAGATGACTGCTAATTGACAATTGATCCCTGATCACCTCTTCTTGAGTTGATCTCACAATCTCTCCTGCTGCTTCCTATTCAACGAAAAATGTTAATGAACTAAGGGAGGTATTTTCCATACAGTTGCACAAAGGGTTCCCGCGCACTTTCCCTCAAGCAAAAACTCAACCGTAATGGGCATTCAACAATGTCTACCTTTCGACTTCCCAATTAATCAAAGCAATATTAGAAAGTAGGCAGGCTTTCAACTACGCAATTAATTGACAAAAAATGTTAGTCACAGGAAAACTCTGCTTTACAGCACAAATTTAAGAAAATAATTCAGCATTACCATATTTACAAGCAAACCGAACAAAGATCCTGCTGTTTGTAAACTCAGCGTTGTTAGTGAATAGTATTTGCCCAGATCTGTACATAAGTAAGTGGGGGTAATTAGATGAGTCATCTAGACCGACCCTGGCACCATCTTCGAACAGGAGAATTAAATGTTGTATCAGCTGTTGTTTACAGAGGGACTTGTGTAAACGTAATTTGTTAAACAGCGAATTGAAGGTTGTAAACAATCAATTAATTAGTAACCTGAGAGCAAAAGGTAAGTTAATTAACTTTACGTAAGTGGTGTAAAAGTTGGGTTAGATCAATGTGTAGTCTAATGTGTGTGATTTGCGATACCCAATGCGAAGGCTTCCGGTTGCTCAAAAAGGGTGCCTTCCTCTAGGTCGGGCGTGGAATACTACTTGACCTTTGACCTTGCTCTGCTCGTCCGAAGTCTTTATCGATTTTACGAACGTGAAAATTTAGTTGGTCAGGTCAAGGCGCAGTCGAGCTCGGAGCGGGCCGTTGGTCATGCCGCCATATTGGACTCTTTTGCAAAGCCTTAGCTTAGTTGTCTGAAGTTACTGATTTTGATTTTTCTGATTTGCAAGGGTCAATGAAAGCTTAGCTGTTGGCCTTGGCCATTTCAATTGTAATTAATTCACTGCGAAGTTGCTGAAGCCGAAACGTAAAAAATGGGGAACGGAGCCCTGAAGCAGATGTACTATCAAGAGCCTTGTCAAGAAGGCGTTGGTGAAATGCACCCCTTCCTTCGATTGCCCATCACGGACATCACTGGTTCTCTTTACCACAATACTTACAATATGCAATGTCGTTCGTACGAAGCCAATTACTGGGACTGTCAAGAAGCTTATGGAAATCTAATGGGGAAACACGCTTGCAAGGATTACTACTTTGACTTTATGGAATGTCAGTTTCAGCGACTTCAGGTAACGACACATTAGCCTTAACAAGTACCAAGACTAAGTAATCGCTGCCTGTCTACTGTAACTCCGTGTTACATTGTGTCCATTCATTAACGGTTTTCTTTGATTTTTCCATTTAGCGGTACCGAATTGAGGCAATGCTGTTGGAGCGCTGGAAGCAGTATGTCAAAGGTCAACTGGGCATGGGGCCGGTGGTGCCGCACTTCGCTGAGGCAGCGAAAGTCAATTCTTGGGGCCCTGAGATTATTGACAATTGGATATAGGTACCCATACGTGAACCCTATTACTGTTTTATATAATAGTAAAATGAGTGTCACGAATTTCAACGTAGTAGTCAGTCACTCGACACAAAATAAGATTCGGCAGTGTTCGTTCAAATTATAGTAATTCCTTTAAACAAAACAATTGAAGCGAAGCATAATAAATTAGTAACATGCTTGTCTTCATTTGATGCCTTACTTCTGCTCCAATCCTAATAAACCAGTATTCTTTTTTAGCATCTTCCTTCCATTCATCTGTCACACCTTTTAAAAAATTATTAGAAAGAAAACTGTTCAGACAATAATATTAGGCTTATGCATTAATTAGTGTTAAATAAGTTCAGTTTCGGAAATCGATGACGAGTTAGGACGACTTTTCTGAAATAGTTACTTCATCTCATTTCGACTCGAATCACTTCAGGACATTTTAGACTACATTAATTTTTTTTTTAATTTAAATCACTTATCGTTATCCTTTTTTTTCACGATCCTCAAGTGCCAACATTATTATTCACGTGAAAGACACCATTTGGAGAGCGATTAGCATAGCCATCGTGTTTCAAATGGTCAAGAATTTCAAACAGGAATTTGTTTAGTTTTAAAACATTATTTAAAAAAATTATTTAAAAACATTTTTCAAACGAATTTTGTCATTGAAAGCAATTCCCCTCCCTCCGCCATACTCTAACCAGCAAACATAAAATTGCAGCAGAACCATTCTCAAAGCGAAAAGTCAAATAGAAACAAAAAATAATAATTTTTTTTAAATAATTAATTATAATTTAAAAAAAAAATCTGAATAAGATTACTAATATTGCTTTAGCCTGTCCTACTCCAACCCAGAAATAAACAGTTTAGTGAGATGCAGTATATTTCATGCTCTTCCTGAATCTTTGGCTCAAGTGACCACTGAACAATGCCCTATCAAATTGATAATTCAATTAATTAGCTCATTAATTTGTTATTTTTACATCGTGCAGCCCAATTACTTTATCTACAACAACCAATTGTAAAGCTTCTGTAATTTTATTTTGCCTATTGTTTTGTTTGGTTGAACCAGAGAGTTACAAAACTTTAGTTGCTCTGAATGGGTGAAGTAACTAATTTAATTTCAACTAATTAGGTTTAGTTTTGGAGAAGTTCAGTTGACTTTAACGTTCAGCATAGAATTAACCTAAAATATCAATTGCAAATTGGTTCTTCTAGGCATTAATTGAGTTTTTTTTTACCATTAATTAGTTACTTCACCCCAAGCAAGTTACTTTCCCATCCCCACTGTCGTCGCGAGGCTTGGCGAAACCTGTCATCTGTCGCGTGAGTAAGAGTAATGAGTGCTCACAAACGTTAAGCTTTACGTTTACTCGACGATTTACTCCGAATCCAGCGACAGAGCACCTCAATTACCTCAATTGATTACTCATTTTATCCTCTATCCTATTCATTCATCAATTAAATTTCAGTAGAGTATTCGGAATTGGAAAGTCAGCATCAGCTGTAGTAGTCCTCTGACCCATTTGCTTTAAAAGCCTATACAGGCATCGGAGTGGAATCGACATTTGAGGTAAATTGTCAATTACTATTACTAATTAGTTAATCAAAAGCAACTTATTTGAGTATTAATTAATTTAACATTTGTGTAAAGTAAAAGCAAAAGGGATTGATTGATTAAGATGGTTGATTCGTCGACTCAGATTTCCTTTGGTTGTTGTTGGTTAGTTTAATTGCTCTGGAGCTGTAGTTCGATGATGCGTGATGTGACTGTGTGTGACCGAGTTAAGTTAAGATTTCAGTGTAATTCGGCGATATTCGAATATTCAGCGATATGAATCGCTGAATATAGGGATATTCAAGCCACTGTATTGGATTGCATAGGAACAGGAACAGTGAAGTAATACCGGAAATGGCGAATCCTCGAGAAGAAGACCAGACCAAGCTCCGCTTCCAAATTGAGCTGTAGTTCGTCCAGTACCTTGCCAATCCCAATTACCTCAACTCCCTCGCCCAGAGAGTACACTTAAAGGATCCTGCATTTGTCAACTACCTCAAGTATCTCCAGTGCTGGAAGGAGGCGAGTATGCCAAGTACCTCTAGTATCCCATGAGTCTCTACTTCTTGGACTTACTACAGTTCGCAGAGTTTCGGAAGAAGCTGGCCAACGCTCGTTGTGCCAAGTTCGTTGAAGATCAGCAGTTGCTGCACTGGCAGAACTATATCCGGAAAAGAGCGAAACTGGGTCAGGCAGCCGCTGTGTCGACAACCCCTGGAACTTCTACCTCAGATTTTACTACACAATTGCTCAACAGCCAACAACAGAACAGCACGATTCTGGGAGCATCCAGTAACAAATGAAAACAACGAAGCACATCTCACTGTTTATTTTTGTTAATTTACATTTAATCGTTAAGAATAGTTCTGGTGTAATAAATAAATGAATCTTTTGTCTTCAATATTTGTAGTCAGATCCAGATTCGATACCAATCTTGAACTTATAAGGTTAAACCATGATATAATCGATGTTTATGGTTATAATTGGGTTATTGTGTAAGAATGAACTGCTTAAATTTTTCATAATTTATGGTAAATCCTAATTGTAAATTCTTGTTTCCAGGTGCTAAATTTGGTGCTGGAGAAAATGGCGTCAAGCGACTCAGCCCCAGTTGCACTGGAATGTCCCCGGGTTGAGCCAGAAGGTCGAAAGGGTCCCAGCCCTTGGGCCAACGTTGCTCCGTCACCGGAAAAGAGTGACAGCTTCTTGAATATCATGAGTGAGCAGTTGGCCGAAGGCCTCCAAACCGAAGAGGCGGACAAGTACTACAGTGACTCGAGTAAAGAGCAACTCGACCAAGGGTGGCCAGCGTCCAAGGACCTTGACCTTGAGGAACTCATGGCCCAAGCAGGAGCAGGTGACTGCTCTAATGATGAAGTCATCGCCAACATGCTTCAGATTCAATTTAATCGAGAATTCGACGACGGGCTCAAAAGAATCGAGAAGCAGTACAATGGCGGGTCGAAAGGTAAAAATTTATGGCAGTGCTGATTATTATACAATTTTTATAAGGATACAACATAAATGTCATTTATGTTTATTCTATTTTAAATATCCAAATCTATTAATTTTTTATTAATAAATATAATTAATTAAATAGTTTCCGTGTCGTTGAGTAATTATATGGCTTCACCAGCCTCACTTCAAGACGATTCAGATTCAGACGACGAGGAATTGGAAGACTTAAGAAAATCGAAGCCCTGGGACACCTTCGAGGTAATTTTTTTTCGATGTGGTTATCTGCTAAATTTAGAATTGTATTATTCCCACCCTCTTCTTATTTAGTCGTCATGAAATGGTGAATGCCAGATTTTAAAATTAGCAGATGACCACAGGGTTGCACAGGGAGATTTTCAAAATTTAAATTAAATTTGCAGGCCCATGAAAAAGCGTTCCCTGCAGTGGGCGGACGAGGGTACGTGAAGGTCAACAACGAAATGGTGACGAAACACGACATCACAATGAACGGGAGGCGGAACGCTTGTCGCGTGATGGAGCGTCTTCCGCCGTGCATCCAGACTGGGGACGCAGGAAGTTTTGACATGAAACTGTCCAATCAAGTGTACAACAACTTGAAAAATTACTCGAGAGCAGAGGACCAGCGCCGGACGCGACTCCATGACAAGGAGGAAAAGGCCACTTCGGAAATGGCCATGGACCCCAAGACGCGCCTTCTGTTGTACAAACTGATCAATGCTGACATTCTCAAGAAGGTCCACGGCGTCATTTCGACGGGGAAGGAAGCCGTGATTCTGTATGCTGAGGGCGGCGGTCCAGTGGAGCTGGAGAGCGGTGAGACGATCAACGTCCCAGAGGAAGCAGCTATCAAAGTATTCAAAACGTCTCTGAATGAGTTCAAGACGAGGGACAAGTACATCAAGGACGACTACAGGTTTAGGGACCGCTTTTCTAAACAGGTTCGAATTATTTTAGAAAATTAAAAAAAAGTGTTTTTAAACCAATAAAATTTTGTTTTTCTTTTTTCTTCTTTCTTTCCCACCACCAGAATCCTCGCAAAATCATACAATTGTGGTCCGAGAAGGAAAAACATAACCTGACGAGAATGGAAAAAGCTGGGATACCGTGTCCGAAGGTATTTAACTGACTCGATTTCTGTGTTTTTGAAAGCATAATACAAGCGTAAAACCAAACAAGCGTTGTCGTTGGACTTGGACAGCATAAGTAGAATTTATGGATTTGTTCCTAGGCATTACTGCTCAAGAAGCATTTGTTGGTGCTGTCGTTCATCGGTGAAGATGGAAAAGGAGCGCATAAACTGAAAGAAGTCAACTTCCCTGAAGACATGGTTCTCCTTCGAAGTGCCTACGACCAAACTATTGCAGTGAGTGTTTTTTAGAAGAGTTTATTTTCATTGCAGTTGATTTTTAGAAAAAAAAAAGTGCGTTGTTTATTCAAAGGCAAAGAAGAGTGTATTTTCATAAATGTAGTTGATTTTACCCAAAAAAAAGTGCATTCTTCATTCAAATGTTCGCAAATTATTTAAAGCTTGTCAAGACTTCCTAGTATGGAATGGACAATTCAAGAATCTAAAATTATGTTTGCTTGACTTGGCTTGAAATTGACATTTAAGAATATTTCTATTCAATGAATTGAATTTTTAGAAATGAGATTTTTACGTTCCTCGCTTCTTAGTTATCCTAGGCGTAGTAAAAAGGATAACTTACTAGCACCAGGCTTGTACTAATTGGTTCAGTTTATGATTCATTTTATTTTACTAGGGAATGAAGAAATTGTACGAGCAGTGTCACTTGGTGCACAGCGATCTCTCCGAGTACAACATTCTGTGGCACAAGGAAACATGCTTCTTCATCGATGTCTCACAGTCGGTGGAACCATCCCATCCAAATGCCTTGGAGTTCCTATACAGAGACTCCCTTAATATTGTTACTGTGAGTAGTAAATACTCGTGAAATACTTTTGTCACTACTTTTGAAGAAGTGTCTTAGCCTTAACTTGTTAAAAATGTAACCTAAATTTCCAGTTCTTTGCGAAGCGCCGCCTAGAGAATATCCATTCATCCGCAAGTCTCTTTTCCTTCATTTCCGGCCTCCCTCTCCGAGAAGGAGATGGTCCATCTGTCCTCTCCCAGGTATCAGCAATTTTAGACCAATTTCAAATTGCATTCTGATTTTAGGCCACTTTTCAAATGCTTCTAAAAAAAAAATTCTTGTTGTAGATTCGAGATTTCGAAAAGAATGTGGAGCTCCTTACTTTCGCCAAGTCTGAAAAATCGTACCCTTTTGATACGATGTGGGAACGAGGGAAGCAAGGAGTGGGGCAAACAAAATGAAACCAAATAATTTGTTATTAAATATAATGTGTGAGCAAAATTGGCAAAAATAATTTGATTAGAAATTAGCGATTAGCAAAAAAAAAACTGATTTGGAACTTTATTATTCTAAAAGTAAAAAAAAAAGAGAACTTCTCCAGCTATTATGGTAATTTCGTGGCTTAAGCTGCATTTAAACTAGAGATTTAAAAAAATCTTACAAGTTTACAAATGATTTATTTCTATGTATCCTCACGAGTTCATAATCTTAAAAAAAATTATTTTTACAAATCTTTGGGACTGGAAGCAGTATGTCAAAGGTCAATGGTCAATTGGCCTTAGGCTAGCTAACCTAAAGTCAACAACGGAAGTCAATTCTAGCAATGACCCAATTCTACTAGACATTTCAAAAATTCCAGAATCTGATTCATATATATATCTGAAATCTGATCAGATTCTGATTTAGAAAATCACTTTTTCAAAAATCCAGAACGAAATTTACTTCACAGAATCGGAGACTTGAAAAGCTTACCATGTGCAATTTAATTTAAGGAAACTTATCCAAAATAAATTCTCTCCCCGAATCGACAGTTTTCAATTTTCGAAACTTTTAAATATAAAATTGTAATTTTTAATGTATTTTTTTTAACTTATTGAACAAGATTCTGTTTTAAAACAAAATCTTTTTTAACCGAAAAAAAAACTCTGGAACACGATACTGAAGAATCTAAAGCCATTTTCTGAAAATCCGTTCCCTCCCCTTCCAAAATTATTGCTTCTCAATCTCCATTCCAAATGCGCTCAAACTGTCATTAATCTGAAGAATGTCCATTTAGAAAGTGATTAGCTAGCAGGCACGGTTTTCCAAATGGTTTTCAAACAGGAATTCTAATTTTAAAACACGTTTAAAACAAAAATTCTCCTCTTTAGACCAATTTCCAAAGCGAAGAAAATCCTGTGAAAACAATTTGTGTCCCTCTTGCTGCACTCCATGCAACCAACAAACACGCAATAAAATGTCAAATGAATCAAAAAAGGAGAAAGGAATGAATGAACGGGAATTTGAAAATTTTTGGAGGGATTAGGAATCCATGATTTAAAAAAAAACTACGTTTCTCTCGAATCCTCAGCAGCACATAACGTTTTAGTAATTTTAATTGACATTCTCTGCGATTAGTTCTTATCACCACCGTGGACACACGGTCACGGCGTGTCAACGTATTCACGGTGTCACTACTGTCACTGGACAAGGACAACATTAACACTCGACTGGCCAAGGACCCTACTGTAGCGCCGCCGCGGCCATTTCCCACTCACCCTTTCCTCTCGATTCAGCTCCTGTCATCCCAAGTGCCTCTGCACCACGCTGGACCACCATTCACAATCTAGGAGGCAACGCAGAAGGTACTCTCTCCAAACAACTCTCCCTCTCAACTGTCAACAACGTGCTTGTCAATTGGTTCACCCTTCCATGTCACCCTTAGGTCGTGGACATCAGTGACAGAACAGGACTCCATTCAGAAGCACTTCGATTTGTGGTCGTCGTCGTGGACATGCGTAAGACTTTTGAGGCCAATTGTCACAGGGGTTGTCATCGCCAATTGATTTGCAAAAAACGAAAGGCAAGTTACTGAACACTACAAACAACAGTGGTCGTCGTCGACTTGCTCAAAAGAAACTTTACATCAGTAATTATTTGTATCATTTCCTGGAAAACGTAAAAAAGTGCAACTCCAGATCACTGTCCACCAAGTCAAGTCATCGCTGGACAACGGACAATAACCATTCGCTACAAAAATCGTCAATCGTCTAACAACTTGCCACACGCTAACCTCAACTGTTCAGCAAAATATGATGGACTCGCCACAGGAAGATTCTGGAACGCTATTGATCGGTAATTAAGAAAATTTCTGGATATTTCGCTTGGTAACAATTGAGTGTAAGCTGCAAGAAGCGAGATGGTTGTTAAGTTAATTGGGTTGGCATACGAGTTCGCTTTAGCATCGGGACGATTTTTGTTCTAAACAATGTTACACGTGCTGGGTCATGCTCGTTAATTGTTTAATTGAAAATGAGCAAAAAGAATGACAAAACTTTTAAGAGCTTCTGGTTGTTTATTCTTCGCTGGAAGAACAATAGTGTCCGACAACTCTAAAGCATTTGCAGTCTCATGGTCCGTCCATGTCCAAAATCCTTTTTTGGCGAAATCGCTAAGCAGCAATTGCTGAATTGCTGAGTAGTCCTATTTTTGTTGAGTTTTTGCATCCACCAACTTGTCACTTTTTGCTTTGGCCATGGCCAGGGTGTCAGTGCGTAATTCCTGCACCCACCCAGTGCCTCACTGCCCGGGGCCAGAAAGTAAATGCTCACGTTCACCTTGAGACCTACTTTGGCATTGACACTTTTCAATTTATGCCATCGTCGTCATCTTAGACACAAAGTCTCTCCAGTTTCCTGTTGTTACTTCCTCACGTTTTCCCAAACGCTGTCTCAACGTTTTTCACCCACGCTTCCTCGTGCAGCTCCTTTATTAGGCAGCTCGAGCACCGTCAGCGAAAGTCTTCCCTTTGTTTTTCAAGTTTTCAGCGATTCAGCTCAACCTCAGGCTCAAAAACCGTGGGCCATTGTAAACAGAGCTTGGAAATGGCAAAGGTGAAAGAATTTGTGTCAAGTTGGGGAGTCCTAATGTTGCCAATTAAAGGTGGAGTTCCGTTGTTTTATTTATTTTCCCTTTGACTTGATGATTTGTTCAAGGCGGCGGATGCTCTTTTGTAGCTAATTGTTCCATTGTTGCGTCGTCGTTAGTTTGTTACAGAGTTTTGGAAATTGTTTACAAAAAAAAACTAAATAAAATAAAAAAAACCTTTTAGTTGGTTTTTAGAGCCATGCGATTGTCATCATTATTTCATCTGCTAATTGCTTTCGTTTCCTTTTGGGAAGGAAAACGTGCGAAAAAGAAATAGCATTTTTAGACTAGACACGCATAGAAATGGATCGCAGGAGAAAGAGATCGATTTACAGATCGTTTCCAACTAATGTCAGAAATTTTAATGGAATTGGGCATGCGAAGGGGCTGTAAAGGCTTTTGGTAATTTTAAGTCTCAAATTAAATCAATCGCATTCATTGATTTCTGGGCAAAAGGGCTTATGTGAATTCTTGGGTTTCTTGTACATTCAATTTATTTCGAGACAAGGGTTTAGGAATTGGAATAAGAAATTCTTAATTCCTTTTTTTCAATGTACTGTATTTAGGTTTTTACACAGAGCCCGTATTCATGGAATTGAAACAAAGTCGGTGCATTCAGGGTCCATTGATGGTTTAATTTCTATTTTTTGTTGAATGCTATTGTTTCTGTTTCAGCGCGAAGTAGAATGCAGGGCTTTGCAAGCACAGGGAAATGCTTTTTTGATAATTTTTTGTTTCTTCTTCTACAGAGAGCTCCTTTGTTCTCTTGCCAAATGTCATTAGTCGAAGGTGATTCAGATTCAAAAACGTTTTTGCCAGACATGTTCTTTTTTTTTCGCCTCCTTCGTTCATGCTTCAGCTGTCGTCGAGACTCCGCAATATTGTTCGAGACTGGTCAAGGGCTCGAACGAGCTGACAACGAATCATTCTCAAGGTCATCTTCCTCCTGTCAAGATTGGCACAAGAGGCAAATCCTCGTCGAGCACGTTTCCTGGTTCCTTTTCATCTACCTTTTGAAGTTTAGAGTGTCAAAAGGCAATTTGAAGTGTCGTCAAAACCAAATCGATATGCAGCACGTCCCCTTAATGTCACGTCCAATGGGCCTGACCCCTTCTGTCTCTTTTGACGACCTCGTTATTCCGAATTTTTCGAAACGTCTTTCGCCATTTTGACAGCGAGAACGAAGTCAGTACGTATGCAGACTGCCTCGCGGAATCCGAATCCTGGATTTAAGAATGCTAATGGCTGCGGCTTTTTATAGATCCTAAAATAATAGTCTTCCTTCCAAGCACATCCCCGAATCTCTCCTTTTTTTTTTATTTGCAACCCGGATTTTCTCGCATTGGCATGATTACCCTACCCGCCGGGCCCAAGGCTTTCGCAGAGGCTAAATGTCTTTTGCTATTTTTCTTATAGTGGTATTTCTTAGAAGAAAAAAGCTTGTTCTAACATTTTAAAATAGAAATGTGTAATAGTGTGTGCGGAGTCTAGAAGAGGTTTTTTTTAAAGCTTCGGATTCCATAGAAGAAAAAAGGTTTAGTGGCTTGTTTTCTAAAAAAAAATTCTAAAGCTGCTTTTGGTTATGTTTTCAATGGGGTTCATTGCACTGCCTGCCTCTCTGTGACCTGACGGAGAATGGAGATGTTTTGACGTTGTTTGAGTCTCGTCGAAAAATCTGTTCTTCTAGGACTTCTAGTGTGTAAAAGCTAGCAGTAGTTCATCGCCTTGTTCTATTGTAACCGAGGCTCTCAAAATAAAGCAAAGTGAGCAATAACCTCAGATGAGCGTCACACGGAAGCGCTTTTGTCCATGACAGATACAGCTAGGGAGAATGACAGGAGGAGAATAAGAGAGGGATCTAATGATGATGATAAAAATTGACGTTTTCAAACAGCGAATGTTTGTGTGTAAATAGTAATAACAGTCCGTTCTAGGATGATATTATTATTCTGCCATGACAGATCTAGCAGCAGTAGCTAGCAACAAGGCGTCTTTGTTCAGGGAGCTCAAAATTTTGAGTTCATATTTTGAGTGCATTTGGAAAAAGGTTTGAATTGAATTTTTTTTTAACAAAGGAACTTTTTGAAGTCCGGATAAGTGCGTGTGCGGAAGAACAATAGAACGTTTTATCTACTAACTGAAAATAGGTTTTATTTTATTTTTGTCGAAACTATGTTACAATCTAATCTTTGAGGCTTTTTGGTGCAGTTTGGTGTGTTATTTTGATTTGAAATCGTGTTTGGCGACCTATTGTTTCTATTGTGAAATGATTTGACATTTATGAAGATGGAAGATTTGGGATTTGTGTAAATTGAAATTTTGCGACAGTTCTTTTGTTTTTCCTCAAAAGGGCTGTGGGGAAACTATTAAAGCCGCTTTTGACGTCAGTCGTCGACATTGACATTTCCATTTGGTGGCAAGTAGTGGCCTGAATTAGTTTCAAGCACGAAATGTCGCCGCCGTCGCTGTTGTTGTTACAGTTACACATGCTGACTTTTTAAAGGGGGGTTTCGCCGGGGTTAATGAATGCAATAAAAGGAGTCATCATAATTTGCCGCTTTTTTTTGCCACGCTATGCTAACTGCAAACTTGCTTTTTTTTTCTTGCCGAATTGGTGTTTGACGTTTCCCATTTGTCAAAAATTTTACGGTTCCCGAGACCTTTGACCTAGTTTCATTGCAAGGGCCTTTTTATGCTTCAAGCGTGGTCGTAAAGTTTTACAACTTTTTCTTTAAAAAAAAGTAGATGTTCCGATATCGGGCAAAACTCGAGCAGAATAAAAACATAACATAACAACGTGAATTTTGAATGGAACATTAAATTGCTATTTAATTAATGGTTAGGATAATTTAAGTTATTTAATAACTTAATTTTAAATAATTAATTTTTATAATTAATGTTAATAATTCATTTTTAGAATAGATGCATGAGTTTCATCTTACAGTCTGTGTCGTTCGTATAAATGTGTTTATTTATAGCACTTTTTTGGGCAAGGGTTAGTTCAACATGCAGTTATTGCATGGAGGAGACTTGGTTGACTACCAACTGGCATTAGAATTAATTTATTTTTTTTTGTGGTAGGGACGGCTGAAAAGAAAAGGCCCGGCAGTTTTTTATTTGGTCTGGAAACAGGTTGGGTACTTAAAAGAAGAAAAGCGTTGTTGTTGATTTTGTCGCTTGAACGGAAGGGGATGGTGTTCAAGTGGTCTCTCTCATCTCATCTCGTATTTAGTCTCTCTAATGTCAGGTGGAGATAGGAGTACAGGGGAATCTAAAGCGCTTCAGTTGACATTTTAGGGGTTCGCTTTCATCATCATGTACTTCACAGAGCCTCCTCCAACACGAGAAACTTGAGGTACTTAAATAAGTATCTACAAAGTCGTCTATCTTCCCCATTGAGAGCCTTCTCTGATTACAACGAAGCGAACGGGAGGCTGCTGCAACAGATTTTGTCACACATTGTCACCACCAAAAGGAGGCTCAATTTCCAATTCTCACTGGTATACAATTACGCTGCCCTAATCTCAAAATTAGGACGACGATAATTATAATTAGGTTTCAATTATTAATGAAATCTCAATGACTAAGGGCTATACATAAGTACGCAACCAATCTATATCTCAAAGCGTCTCTCTCTCTAGTCAATGGGCTCCACAAAGTGTTTTTAGCACCTTTGACGCTATTTCTTTTTTCTCATTCACAATAATAATTGTTCCTTGAGAGGTAGGAGAAGGAGAGGAAAGCTAATTTGAATTATTATGAAAATGGAAATGACACTTAAATTTTGAGTAGCAGTTTCACTCTTCTCAAATTTAAATGAGCGTTTGAAGGCTATTTTTGAAAGGGGGACTTGGTAAATGCTTGCCAACAAAGGACGTACTAAAAATGAAGCGAGAATGGGATCCACATTTTCGACAGTACAGTCTATTTGAACTCTCTTCAAGTGTCCAATTACTAAACTAAAAATGACCTCGAGACCTTAAAGTGTTTTTGTACCTACCGAGTTGGTATCGGTAACTGGTGCTATGCTGGTTTGAATTTTTAAATTGTAAAGGGAGGGGTTCAAATGGATCGTGGGAGAGATTTGGGAAGATGTCAACCGCAGCGGGAGTAAGCGTAACTGCTGCCTGGCTAACTGCTGGGAATCGAAATGAAAGTGAAATAAATTTATGGTAGGACCAGACGAAACATGTGTTAGTGCGATGACACTCATATTTTGGAAATAATGCAGTTGGTGAACGGTTTTTTCTTTGGTAATAATGGGGCGACGATGCGTTTATTTCTTGGTTTCAAAACTAAAAATTCAACACGGCAATTGCCCATGTCTTTTTTAGAGATTGATTATGTATTAGGTACGACTTGTTATCCCTTGTATGTGGTAAAATTATCTTAAAAGTAGAGCTTACAGAAAGTTGAAAATTATTTAGTGGATACTAGAAAAAAAATCATTGCTAAGCTACCTACGTCTTGGTTTATTTAAAAAAAAAAATATAATAAAAAAAGAAAAACAAATCATTTAAAAAAAAATATGAATCTTTGGACCCATTACATGAATTATTGCGAAAATTTCATCAACCGCATGGTCATTCCGTAACTTTATTTTTGAAGTGTACGTTTTCCCGGATGTAGGGGGAAATTTTCGAGTACGGGAAGGGAAATAGTCAACTTCAAAAATTTTTAATTCAGCAAATGACCATAGGGCAATTGCAATATTTTACCACCAAACGATTTTTGTTTTTGTGTTTTGATGAATATATTTTTTCTTATTTAAAAAAAAGGGGGGCAAGGATTAATTAAAAAGGGATCTTTTGATATATATTTTTTTGATATATTTTTTTTTCTGTACGACCTCTAATTCATAAAATATTAACAAAGACTCTCCCAAATAAATTGAGATCAGATCATTCATTATTCATAGACCTCTTCTAGAGCAAACGAAGAAGAGTCCTTGTCGAAGAGGAAGAATCTAGCGACTGGCTAATTTTCTGTGACATTTTTCAATTTTTTTTCACAAAAGAGTGATTGAGTGTTTTTGGATGAGTGGTTCTACTTTGTTGGTTGTTGATGTCCTTCTGAGCTTGAGAATATAGATTAGCGATTGACAAAGTCCTGTGACATCAAAAATATAAAAAGTGATCTCTCAGTGGTGTGTGTGTCTCCTTATTATGTATGTTTGGTTGGTGTTAAGCCACAGTTAGTAGGAGTGTGATAAGGAGCCGATATGAAGTAAGACTCCTCCAAAATGTCAACCGTCTCAATGTGATCTCCACTCTCTTACAGTAAGAGTGTTGTTGACATAGCTTCATCTTGTCACTTTCTTCCCACCCAAAGCGTAACCACTACATTTTTTTTTGCTCATAAATGAAACAACCCTGGCCTACATTTGCGAAACGGCGAGTCGAGGAGGAGCGACGACGCATTTAATTCTGTTTAAGTTTTTTTTTCTGCTTGCTTCAGCTCATCTTCTTCCTCGTGGAGAAGAGGGGGAATGGAGGGAGAGAGAGGTAGGGCTAGTCAAATGTCAAGTGGCTTTTGACTCTCGTCCATTTACTCACTCCTAAACTTGAGCAATTTATGGCTCTGGGCTGAAAATTAAAAAAAAGAGTTGACATTCTTCCAGGGTTATCAAGGCTTGAGAACTCGTTTTGACAGATCACCTATTTTATGGCTGTGTTATCAACAGCCGACGGCACTCTCACAAGAAGACTATGTTGGGCTATGAACGAAAAAATGGGAGAAAGAGCCTCTTTTAATTGGCCTCGTCTCAATTACGCAACTTTTTAAGACAATTTTTTTTTAGAGGACCAAAAATGGTAAACATATCTACAGGGCTTTTCCTATGCGGAAGTTGAGGAGTGGCAGCAGACAGGTCTCCTGCCCAGAATTTTTGCAGCGTAAAGTTGAGCAAAACTTTATTTCCGGCAGGATTTTTTTTCACTGTGCAAAATCTGTTTAGACGGTTTCAAGTTTCCAATTTGGAAAATTGTTTTTAAAAGTTTCTGGGAAAATTTAAGGAGAGGCGAATGGTGGAGCAGAAGGACAATTAGCTCTACAATTAAAAAAGGAGGATTGTGATAATATTAGAAATTTTCAAGGCTGAATTCTTGAATCGTCTTCAATTTATTTATAGAAGTGAGAATTAAAGTTATGGCTTAATTTGGTCGGAAAGATTTATTGAATTGGCATTGTGCACTGCCTGCGAAGCTCCTCTTCCCTTGACTGAAATTTTGTAATTTAAGTATTGTTCTTGTAATGCTCTTTTTCTGCGTTTGTCAATTAGCACTTCTCCTCGTCGTGGCCATGTCTGTACTTTTGTAGGATGAGAATTTAAAGAGTAAATGGAAAAATGTTTGGAAATTGGGACAATGCCAAGATGGGGAGGCTGTATCTTGTACTGGGATACTGTAAGATTTGGATCAGCATCCATTTCCTTGGGCCATTGTCATTATCTCAAAAAAAAGTAAAGCTTTTGTCATTGCCAAAATTTCGAAGAGGAGACGAGTAAAAACTTTTTTTTAGGGGAAGCCAATTAGGACGCCTTTCAAAAAGTGAGCTGGGGTTCATGCTCGAAGTTACAGAGCTGTCACTTCGAATGTCAAACGGAACTTTTTTTCGTTGTCATTGAGCGTGACATTGGGAGTCAGGAGTTCGTCATTGACTTGACACAAGGGGGCCACTCATTGACAATGGATAAGTGTCTTAAGTACGTGGTGGCATTGACCACGCGGAACTCCCTCGTCGCTAGCCCAAGTGCGTGCATGCGGAAAAAAATGTTTAGACAATTGGGAAATCGAAATGGCTTGGTGATTGGGAATTTAGCCTTTGCTTCAAAGCATGGACGGGCCTAATCAGAAGTGGGTCTCTCGCAAATATTGTTCGCAATAGAGGGCTATGCTGAGGGAATTATGTGATAAGAACTGAGTGACCCTGAGTGGTCTACGCTTTTGTTTATTGTATGTGTGTGAGAGCTTCCTCATCTTGAAATAAATTGAAGGGGAGTAAGTCAAGGTCCTCCTGCTTTTCAAGAGGATTTGTGAATCTGTTGCCAAAGTTCCAGAAGGAGCGTGGTCGGTCGCTGTAATGGTCCCGTGACGACGCTGGGCAAGGCGTTGGCGTTGAAGCGTGAACGGAATGAAAGATGTATGGTGAATTTGAGACCTCCTTTAAATTTGAATCTTCTCCTGAATAATTTGGTCTCAGACTCGTTCAAGGATGATCTTTTTTTTGTCTGTCTAAATTGCCAAAGCTCGAATTGCTCAAGGATTTCGGCGTGGTTTTGGGCAAATGTTTATGTGATTGAGGACTGGATCCGCAGTCCCTGGGGAGGGTGAAAGGAGGTTTCCATGATTTTGATTGGAGGGAAGGAAAGCCCTTCTTTAAAAATTAGCACGACTCTCGACTGTCAAATTACTAAAAAAAAAAGTAATACTTATCACTTCTATTGTGGAATAATTGTGTCGTCGCAAAATAAAGTCAAGATAGAGCCTGCTCTTGCTGTGGAGGGCTTTTTAGGAGAGGTTGATTATTGACATAAACTTGCGGTTTTGGAGCGTTCCTATCATCGTTCGACTAGCAATTTGACGAGGGACGACATTTAAGTGTCCGAAGGAGCTATTTGCGCTTCTGCGTCTCAAAAACAGCGAAGGACAGTGGCTCTTTGGTTAATGGTTGATTTGTTCTTTACTAACTAATAATAATTAATTGTGTTGGGATTGTTTTGTGAGTCAAGAAGAGGACGGTGGAAGGGTAGATGATATAGGTCGTTGAATCTGTCAATTATTGTGGCATTGCGGTGGACCCTTTGCTGCCACAAGTGTATTTACGAATCCACTTCTTGACTTCTTAATGATGTTTTTGGACTTTATGTTATATCGGTCACTACACATTATTGCCAAATGCCAACCTACGAGGAGATGAGGAGAAAATTGTTGTTTACAAGCGCAAAATGAAGATATAAGTTTTTTTTTTACGACAGCGATAGCCTTTGTGGGATATTTCATTTGATATTTTCATCTTTTTATTTGCCAACTTTTCACATCGGGACGATAACTAAAAGATTTATTTAGATCATTTCCTGTCTTTTTTTCTTTATAAAAAAATTGCTTTATATTATGTTTGATGGAGCTGAGGACTTTTCAAGTCCCTCCTAACTCCTTCCCTTTCTTCATAATAGTACCCTAGGGGAACTTTTATCATTTTGAGGTTAAATGAGGCCTTCAGTTTAAAACAAAGGGCCCTTTTCAAGGGGTTTCGGGTTTTGGAGACGACGTCATAAACGGAGGCTTTTTGGAGTTTGAACTTTAAAGCCTTTCTTTCTTCGCTTTTTGTTTTTGGATCATTTCCTTGATGCCGAAGGCGGTTTTTAAGAGGTATATTTAAGCCGCAGCTGCAAAATTAAGTTTGAAGTTCATGTCTTTTGCTTTTAAATCTTGGAAAAGTAGAATTAAAGCATTGTTTCAAAAGAATCTTAGAGAAGGGTTTATAGGATAAAGTTAAATGTGGTTTTCTTGTTCAATTCTCTGAAATTATTTCCCAGCTAGTCTCCTCCAAAAGGCTTTTACAATTTTTCGACTAGTTTGAAAACCGTGTTTATTGTCCATGTAAGGGAAAACCGAAGGAAATGGTGAAATGGTTCCCAAATGTCATGCTGAACTGTCAGGGTCAATGTCATCGGCGTAGGCTGACCTCATTCTATCATTTTCATGGCATTGTCATTGCTTCTCTGTCAATTTTCCTTACACCCAAAGTTCACAAGACCTAAAGCCCATTTTGAAAAAAGAAAAAAAGAGGCTTTTATCCTTATAAAGAGCCGCGCACTTTCTCAAATAGAATTACGTTCTCTGTAAGTGCCCTGACCCTGAAAGGAAGCAACAAAAATGTAAACACGGAGTTGGTGGGGTAGACAGTTATGCAAAGGAGGCTTCGTCGAACTGGAACTGTGCTAGGAAGAGCTGAATTTTGCATTAATGAGCGCATGCTAATGACTTCTGCTGCAGAAGCACCTGGAACAAAAGGTGTAAGTGAAATAGTAGCCGAATTGCCGAGTGAACTTGTTGAAAGCGAGAACAAAAGGACGACGCTTGCACGCTGGAGCCGCTCGACGCATACTAATTGCCCTAATAATCATAATTAGAAGCAAAATTTGACTCTGGAGGGTCCTAGTAACTTTTAACTAGGAAGTACACTGGAGGCTCTGGAACAGCTTACGCTGATACGCTGCCATTTTGCGGCGTAATTTGTCTTGATTTTTTTTTTGTGAAAATTTTAACTGGAAAGCATTTTACGTTTGGAAATGTTTAAAAAGGCACTGTTAAGTAATGACCACTGACTGCTACTGCTACCCTGTCTATGTGCGTGCGTGCAAAGCTTTTTTTTTTATTTATTCTTATGACTTGAGAGAGATGCGGTTGAAGATATTTAAGATGCTTTAGTTTTATTACTCTTCTTCAAGTCCAGTTCTTCCGGCAATTAAAGCTCTAATTAAAATCAAGGCCTTGTTTTGCTCAAGTTCAGCTCTGGATAAAGCCAGACTCAAGCGACACGCTTCCTGGAGCTTTGCTCTTGAAAAAAAAAAGTACCTTGAAATTTCTGAATAAGTGTTGGCGGCTCCTTAAAACAAAAGAAAAAGCAAATTCTATGTTTGTTTCCATCCTGTTGCTGAAGTTTCGCTTTACTAATTAATTTGTGCTCCTTTGAGTGGAAATTTACGGTAAATCTCTTCCAGTAGATTGCAGATAATGTAAAGCTTGCAGGGAGAAAAAATGGGAAGATGCTAGAGATGGAAAGTAAAATTCGAGATTTTGTGTTCCGATAATTATCATCTCTATTAGCAAGTAGATGCTAAAAGGGAAGTCGTTCCTGCTGCATTTCTATTTGGCTTGAGAGGTGTTTATGGAGCGTCAAGGATTTTTGCTATGGTAGAATAGTCAAAATTTGAAACTAAAAATTTTGACAGCTCAAGACCTCCGCGCCGAATTCTGTCTATGCATTAATTCATTGTACCTTTGAGGAAGTAAAGGAGGATCCGTCCATTCTCCCACGCGCTTGTAAATTTATTTCCCTTTGTTAATGTCATTTGAATTTGATTATGTGTAGATGAGAACAGTTGGGGTTGTGCTATAAGTGTTTTTTTTTCATAGGGTTTAATTACCCTTGAGAATGGGTTAACTCTGACTAGGTTAGGTTGAGCTTGTTCCAGTCAAGACAAGGAAATGAGAAAAAGTGAGTTGACCTTGGGAGTAATTTCCATTTAAGTTGGTTAGTTTTTGCCTAATTGAGGTTCCCCCGTGGAGAACGAGTTCAGGTAGTTGGAGGTAAGGTAATTAATTAATTCCAGGTGTGTTTTGTTGTGTTAAGGACATGGGAGAGTAGAGGAGTGCTGGACAAGCCTACTGTGGGAGAGTAGTAGCTAACGTCAATTGAAATATACAGTGTGTTCCAAAAGAAAAGCGGTCACTTAAATCTCCTCCAAGCGTGATGTGTATTGCTTGTATTGAAAAATTAATGTCAAGTTTAAAAATCTAATTGTTGCTTAAGATGCCCCAATTCAAGTTCAATAATGGCAAATTCTTGAAATCAATAAAAGTAACGTTTATTTTGAAGTGACTCGTTTTGGTTTGATACGCACGGTAGAGGGATAGGTTGAGAGAATTGCAAATAAGGTAATTAAGACGACCTCGCCTGGGATTATCATAATTTATCCATCTAAATGACATTCTGAAAGAGAGTAATATGGAGGAGCTAAAGGAAATGGTCCTCCTTCTGGGTCTCTTCCTTGCCTCATCTCCTTCTTCTTCATCTGTTCTGGATTTCTTCTGATCTTCTTTTCTCCTACAGTTCTAAATTCTAATCTCTGTCTCGAGGTCTTTGGATTCGGTTCAACTTTTGGGAGAAGGGATTTGCGTAATAAAGGTCTAATCTCGCACTACTCAACGCCAACACACTTAACTTCTTTATGTTGCAGACGTAGGATAGTGGAGGCAAGAAAAAAATGTTTCAATTTGATGACATTCCCAACAGTGACAGTTGGGCCTTATTTATTTTCTGGATGGGCATGCGGAGGAGGAAGAATTCTTAATCGAATTCAGAGCATTGCCACGACCAGGACCAAATGTCTACTGCTTTTGTGTGAATTTTCCGCTGAAACCGATTTAACTTAATTTTTAATTGAAATTGGAGTATAAAAAGTTAAGAGTTTCACCTCGAATTTAACTTAATCTTGTTGATCTTTTTTTAACTTTTTTTTTTGCAATTGAATTTCAGTAGAAATTTCGGAAATTTTCTATGCACAAAGCTGACCAACTTCTAATAGTAAATCGTCCAGTCTGAACTGGACTTTTCTGAAATTTGAATATAGGACCGGTTTCCCTACAAAAGCTTGTTGATTATAAAGCGACAAGGTTATGAAACCGGTTGAGCGCTGATACGATTACCCAATTTTTGTAACAGGAAAATGGGTCTCGAAAAATAAGTTCACTAATTTTGGATCACGGCGGCTGCTGCTTGGGATTGGGATGCTGCTCGGCTGGATGCTGGAGAAAAGGGCTTTCTTCATGAAACATAATTTCAACTTGTGGCAAAAGTGCTTGCATTGACGGAGAATTATTGGACCGTTTTATTGTTTGACGCAGCTTGTTCCTTTTTTTTTCTGGACAGATTGTCTTTATTTGCTTTGACTTGTCTGTAGAGTTGAACGACATTTGTGGTGGAGGTAGTGTTTACAGTGGAGCGAGTGTTGTTCGTTGAAAAACGTCACTTTCTGTTGCTAACCATTTCTCTACCATTTTATCTCATCCATTCATGACAGGCAGAGGGAATTGGGGCTAGCTTAAGGAAATGTCTTGGAAAAGTGTACACTTATAATCTGTCATTCGACAACCTCTTCAAAAAGTAGAAGATTAATAAACAGTTGAAATTGAAAACTGTGGGAAAGGAAAAGGAGACGAAGGGTTCTTTGTCCAGTGCTCGAAAAAAAAATGGCGGAGATGCGATGATGCGAATAAGCAAATGTTGTTGTTTTTTTTTGTAAAATGGCGAATGGCGCTGTTATCTTGGGTTCCAGCCTTTGTGCTACTTTTAGTTTTTGTTTTAGGATTCGGGAAGTTGGTTAAGCGATTAAAGTTGCGGTTAATAGTTCAATAAATTAATTTGTGTTCGTTTTGATTCATTTTTTCAGTTCGACAGCGCTACTCCTCGTCAAGTACGACTGGGACGGGAGATGACATGTCCTATGGCTCTGATGTCGAGAGTATGCTGCTCCATGAGGATGGATCGGACAAGAGCCTTGCCAATATGTCTCCCAAGAGCCCAACCAATGGGAAGGAGCCGTTGGAACGGAAGAAGCGGGGCACGCTGCCAAAGCAAGCGGTGACGCTCCTCACGCAGTGGCTCTATGAACATCGCTACAACGCCTACCCAAGTGAAAGCGAGAAGGTGGAACTGTCAAAACAGGCACAGCTCTCGCTCCTCCAGGTACTTACAACTGTCGAGATTACTTAAGACATGGAAACAGGCTTTCATTTTAATGGGAAACGACGCTGAAACGTTTTTGTAAACAAAGTAGACGGGATAGGGATTAAAGGGAATGCGGAAGTCATGCGAATTCATAAATTCCCGGAGACTTTACAGAGTTTTTATTTATGCTCCATCATTCTCCATCTCCGGAAAATAAACGCTTAGATGTTAAATTCTTTTATGCGAACATTCAAAATTGACGAAAACATTCGATTTTCAATTGAAATGGAAAAGTTTCCATTGCAGTATTATAGCGCTTAGCGCTAATTTTTTTTCAAAATACTGCTTAGATTGGCGCATGCGTGATGGAAAGGACAAGGACATTTGCCTGTTTCAAAAGTGCTTGTTGCTTCTTTACAAAATGATTAAATTGGCGCATACGTGGATGGTTTCACGCTACGTTTTTTTTGCAATACGATACTTATTGACTAAAAAAAGTTTTTGTTGATGAGATTCGTGACAACGAATAATTCTCGGTCTCAATAATTTGGTAATTGAGGTTTCTCAAGTGAGGAAAGTGAACCGAAATTAATTGAAGGTCGAATTGGTTGCAAATTAAATTAATGTTTCATGGTTCCTTTAGGTTTGCAATTGGTTCATTAATGCCAGACGTCGCATTCTTCCGGAAATGATTCGCAGCGAAGGTCAAGATCCACAGCATTACACAATTTCTAGAAGGACGACGAATCGGAGGCGGAGGCATCGTGTCAAGGAGTCCTCGGCATCTCCAGGTCACGCCACGAAGTCTACGAGCGAATCACGTGAGTTCTCTACATCAGAGGAGGCGAGCAGCAGCGACGGTGAAGAAATTTATCAGTACCAACACAAGAAGCGACGGTTTCTTCAGGCCTATTCAAATTCAAACAAAGAGGTCACGACCCCCACCGGACAGGAAATTAATAGTGACACTTCCCCTGGAAGTGCTGCCAACGGCTCAACTCCCACCAAAATGCTCGGACCCTCCTCTGACCTCCTCCAGAAATCTCTAGCTCAGACCTACTCCTTTCCCATTTTCTCGGATGACGGTGCGGTTGACATGTCCTTGAGTCCTCGACCCCCCTCAGTCCCCTCACCCTCAAACGAAGTTCAAATCAAAACGGAGCCCTTCTTTGTCAATGCCAATTCAAATGGATTCCCCAAGGAAAACAACCTCTCGTCCCTCCTGCTCATGCCCAATGTGCTGAAACCCTTGAATCAAAATTCGAGAATGATCAATGTGCCTTCCTTTGCCGGAGATTCAGTGCCACTCTTCCAGAACAGAAATTCAACGGCGAACTCAAGTACTGGAGGGGCTGGAACTGGGGGCAGTTTTTTGGAAAATGGTGGAAATTTTGGACACTTGAGCAAAATGGCAGACTCCTCTGGCCACTATCCCTTCTATCTCCTTGTTGAAGCGGCTGTTCATATTCGTGAACTTGAACTTCGAACACAGCAAGCGGCGCAGTGAAGATTTGCTATAAAAAATCAATTCATGATGATCGTCAATCAGAAGAATCAGTCAGAAAGGAAGTGTAGTCAAGTACAAGCATAGAGAGATTTACAATTAGTCTTGCGTAGTTTTTTTAAGTTGAAAAACGTTTGCAGTTAAGCCTGAGGCTCTGGGTAGTTTTAAAGGGTAAAAACAGGACACGCTATTTTTTTTCGCTAACTTTTGACATTTCGCTCCATTTCAAGAGGAGTCGAAGCAGCGCTGATAAAGGGAGGGATATTGTGCCAAAAATTATGATAAATGTTAAAGAAAATTTGAATTCTGAAAAATAGTAGGCCTATTCTTGACTACACGTGTAAGTTTTCGATGCGGGGATTTCTTCATATTTCTAATAATATAAAATGGGACCCTTCGGTTTTTCAGCATCAACCAAAAATAGTCAGACTTTTGTGATTCAAGAGAGTTTAGCATTGTGTATTTTTTGTACTTGGACTTACTTCTTTAAAAGAAAAAAATATCTAATGTATCTAATATCTTTATAGGAGAGAAGCTATTAATTTTTTTGGACAAATGTTCTCACACCACTATTTTGTAATATAACGATTAAGTGCAGGATGGGGTACTCCGTTACAAAATGCATTTTCGGCTGAAATTGTGCATTTTTGTGTTACTTAGCAAAGGTAAAGCGTCGGCTTTTGCAGCGAACGATAATGATAAAAAGTTTAATTTTTCTCGTCTTTACATGTATCTATTAATGACAGATTCTTGTGTGCAGTTTTTGCTTTACAGGGAGATCAGGGAGTACGTTATGTTAGATTTAAAGCTATTTTTGCTCAATATACTTGACCCAAGCAGTTCTTAAGCGTCTAATTAAGCCATTTACTTTTTACCATTTTGTTTTTTGACTCATTAATACTGTTCTCGAATTAAGATTAATAATTGTAGTTATAGTTGTAATACTCTAGTAGTTTTCTCTGTTTCTTTGATTCAGCTGTCGAATCCTCTGCGGGTGTTTATATTAGATTTAAGTTAATTAATTGACGTGCTAAAAAGTAATAAAGTTGACCTTAATTCCATTTATCTGTTTCACCACTCTCCAGAGGACTTTTGTTGAGCGTTTTTGATTTAAGTGCCCTTATTTTTAAAAATCTCTTGTGAATGGTTCAGTAATGAAGATGTGGTTTCCAGTTGATTAATTGCTGTCATTCGTAATCTCTGTCGAATGCGTCTCATTTTCCTCGTTAGTTCCTCGACGTCTAAAGTTTCTAGATTAAATAGTAAAACACTTGATTAAGTGGATTAGGGCTCAAGAGCCCTTCTACTAATTGCCTTTCTCTCAACTTCCGCCACTTTCACTTTCCCAGTGAAGCTTTGATGGTGAAAGTCAAAAGTTGAGAAGTGCTGTAAATTATTTATGTTTTTCAAAAAAGTTTCTTTATAAGTTTTGTACGTAGGAAGAGATCCTGTAGTGAGATGCTGCTGGATTGCTTACATTATTTCTGGTGATTTGTATTTGAATTTAATTATAAAAATTTGCTCTAACAATTCATAAAATTTTAAGTAGCAATTTCAAAAATGGTTCCGGCCGCCTTATTTTTCGATTCTGGTTATCATTGCGCTTTTGAAATTCGAGTAACAAAGGCAATTTACAAAAGTAATAAAATTGTCAAAAGTGCGTAGATACTGGCCAAGTTATTGTTACAGTTTGATTTGTAAAAATAGTATCAATTGAATGAGAGACGCCAGAAGGGTCGTAAAATTGGCAATTTGTCGTAACCTTGTTCAATTGTCGGCTGACAGTAATAATTGAACGAAATTGCACAAATTATGCAAGCTTCGTAAAATGGCTCTAGACTTGTTTTGAAATTAGAATAATGCTATTTTTTTTAGAGAGATGATTGTTGTTTGACGCTTGGAAAAACAACGGCGGTTGTTTGTAGATGGAACAAATGAATTTATAATGATGCTTGTTAAACCTCAGTTTATTTTTTGACTTTCTCCTCTACTTTCCCATTAGGGATAGATAGGGCTCTGCTGAATAATTAAATAGGAGAAAATCAGGCTCATATTTGAGATGAAGGAGGATGAGATCAGATTTCGGAATTTGGGAGAAGTAGGAAGCCTCCAGGGGAGAAAGTTGGCTTTCTCCGGGAAAAATTGATGAATTTTGGAGTTTCAGCGCACTGGACTGCCCGGCGTTGGTCCAGCGCCGCCAGACGGACTCAAGCGATTCACTGAAATCGCTGCTATTTGGAAGGAGGCCAAGGAGTTTCAAAACAGCGCTTCTGTCCTTCTCCATGGTCTCAACATGAAGAATCAAGTCAAATTCATACTTGCAGGGATCACAGTCGAGATACATTGGCCTAGTGGGAGTAATCGCTTAAAATGTGTTTATCAATCGCTTGAAATGTGCGAGTAATCGCTGAAAAATGGGGGTCATTTTATAATTTTTGTTTTTAAATTTTGTACCGCCAGTGCTCGTCCATTGACCTGGGGTCGGCTCTCAGGAGATATTGAACAAATTCATGGAACGTTGGGCGCTCGAGCGCTGTCGAAGGCAGGATTTTCTGTTTGAACAGTCTTGCAACGCTTCGGTTTACTTTTGGGCCGAGTATTCCCACCCCATTTCGAATTTCTAAACATTTAAAAACCAACTTTTTTAGAATTCTAAACTTTTAGACACAAATTGTTTAGCTTTGATGATCAAACGCTGAAGTTAGATTTCACAAATATAGAAATCTCTGAAAATCTTTCAAAATGTTAATTTGTATTTAGAACAACCCAAACAAGCCCGTCATAGGTCAAGAGGATTCTTGTAATTTTTGATCATGTTGAACTAGGTCAGGCTAGTTTGGCTAATCTTAATGTATATTTTTTTATAGCAAAGAAGCGGAGCTGTTTTTTTTTAATTTTTTTTTTAGAATTCACAACCATTTTTACCAAGTATTTTGGAGAGCATTGTACGGAAAGTGTCAACGCTGCTTCCCTCAGCCTCTCGCAATTGGTTGAATTGCTCTGCATAGCGGAATTGGGTCAGAATTCGATAGCCGTATTTTCTGTAGTAGAATTCACGCCCCTTGATTCGTTCCAATTTGTCACGGTAGGCTGAGAGGAGGCGTGCAAATGGATGGCGTACAATGAGCATTTTGAAGCTATTCTTAGGCGTCTTACTGGAAGCATACGGTAAATTGAGTCGGAAGTCTTTGAAGAGCTTCACAAAGGTCAGCTTCCCTCCGCGGATGAGCCCTTCGGTATGCGGGGTCAAAATGTTGGCAACTTTGGCAAAGGTGGCCATCCACGGTGACGAAGCAGCCTTGTATATTGGACACCACTCTAGTACCCACTCCTGGACACTACTACGGTCCGTTTGCGTAGAATTACTGGAATGATACCTGAAGACACGAACAGATATAGCTGGATTTTTAGGTATCGCGCGCAACTCTAGTAACGCAATGATGCAAACCAACTCGGATCACTGAGCATAATGTTTGGGTGACAAAAAGTTATTACGTTTGATGTGATAATTTATAATTTTCAAACCTATTTTGAAATTTTTTTTTTAAAAGGCGCAAGTAGCTAGGAAAAAGTCGGCCCGTTCGATTTTTGAAAATTTTTGTAATTATATTCTAAAAAATGGAGTCGAATCGGAATTTGACTTCAGATTCTCGAAATTCGCAATGGTTTGACCTCCAGCAAAGTCAATGCAGAATGTCTAGCATTTACGCCACTCAAAAAATATGACATAAAGTACAAGCCGAAAAACAAAATCAACAGAAATAGGTGCTGGTGTTTTTGGCTATTTTTTCTAAGTGGCGTAAACGCTAGGCTTTTTACCTTGAGTTCTGGTGACCTCTACAGGTCAAACCATTACGAATTTCGAAAGTCTGAGGTCAGCTTCGGATTCTACTCCTTTTTTTTACTATTAAAATACAATTTTTTTTCGAAAATCGAACGGCCCGATTTTTCGCTGGCTACTTGCGACCATTAAATTTAATTATCTCGATGCAAATTTTGTCGAATAATGCATTTAAAATTTAATGTTGAATTTTGTTCTTATTTAAAGTCTCCTTAATTACTTTTCGAAATTGTTGCGGTTGTTGTTCGACTTAATAAAAATCCAATTACGCCGACTTCCAAGCCTGGGCTTTGAGGCACTGATAAATTTTCGAAAATATTTTGCACCGTTTACTTGGCCTTGTCTTTGTGGAGTTGCATAGTCGTTTTGCAAGGTTTGATTAAATCGAGAACACTGTTCCCTTAACTGGCTCTTCCGATCTGCAAACTACAAATTTGCATTTAGAGCTGTTTTTCCAAACTTTCCGCAAACTTTTTGAAAATGTTTCTTAGAATGCTAACCAGTTCATTTAAAAGGTTTTTCGCATCATTGTCCCTTAAAATCGGCCAATCAGAATTGCCCAATTCACATCCTTCGCTGTCAGTCGTACAGACAATAAGGGCTGATGGGAGGTCAGAGGCCCTTCGCAGTTCCGTCCAGCTCCAAACAATGAACGCAATTGTTAGGAAGAGGCAAAGTGACGCAAGGGCCCTCCAGAGTGACGGCAAAGGGCACTTTTTCCTACGCCAATGACAGAGCCAAGAAGCGTCAAAGCACCACCGTGGATTTTCCTTTGACATTTGCCTTGAGCCCTTGAGTAAACCGATGGTGGTCACATTGTCACGGACGGACGTTGAATCGCTGCTGGTCGAAAACAGCGTTACCGATTAATAGTGCACAGATTTGAGGTTTACTAAATTGTGTTTTACAACATTGCGCGGCTGCCGATTTCACAACAACCCAAATTCGGGGCCCTTTTCACGCCTTGTCAGGGTTCGTTTAAGGTTTTATGGCGTCCTTGACCACTTTCTCACAAAAGGGGAAAAGACTTTAGACTCCTGCGCCGCGAAGAAGTTGTAAAAGTTGGAAACAGAAAACAAACAACTTTTTTTTTATATGAAACGTCCTAAAACAAGGACAATAGCTGGGTGGATTATGGTTACTAAAACCGTGGATGGTGAGGATGACACCGTGTAAATTTACGAACGGTTTTTAAAGACGTTGATTTAGAACCAGGAAATTACAGAGTTAGACTTTTTGATGAGTCTGTCTGTCAAAAATGAAGTGGAAATTGAAGAGGCCAAGAAGTTAGGCTGAATAATTTAGAAGGGATCTAAACCGTCGGGAAACTCATGAATATTTTACCGTGTTTGGAATGGAATTATGAAACTTTACTTGTTCAACGGTGCTTTTTGTTTTATAACAAGGCTGCTACACGGTGCACCGTGAATCACCGTGTGTAAAGCCCATTTCCTCGCGTTTTGTATTCACTCACAACTTAAAAAACATTTGAAGCTTTATAGCTTAGGATTTTCAAGTTACAAAAAAAAAACAGCCAACACCTCAGAAAAGGATTTTAAAGTTTTAAAAACAGTAGTACAAAATTGTTGCATCAGTTTTTGCTAGTCATCTGCTTTGGTCATGTGCTAACACGATTTTTTTTAATTTCGTTATTTCCCATACTCCTATTTCTACTTGCTAAAAAATGGAGAATTAGAAGCAAGAAAAATAAAATTCAGAATTTTTAAAATAGCAGATGACCATATGATAATGCTAAAAATACTGGAAAAAGTTGGACTGTTGGACTTTCTCCTTGAATTTCGAACAATTAATTCACACTACTACCACCTGAGCTCGAACGCTCAGAAATGAAAAAGAGTTAAAATTCAGGAAAAACCAAAAAACAAACAAAAACTGACACTTGTTTCCTTTGGTTCCAAAAACAATTAAAAATGTTAAGGATGGCGAAACTTTTTAAAATTTCTATATTAAATTCAAACGTATTCTGAGTGACAATTTAGCTCGAATAAGTGCAGAATGTTTCAAATGCTAATGAACGATCAAAAATACAATATTCAATGTTGGTGCAATGCGCATTGTCGCAGGTTGACATCCAGGGTCCAAAGGTCCATCAGGAATAAATTTTTTGTAAGTAACTATAATTATTAATTGAAATTGACTCTTGGTAATGTCAAATTACAATAACATTTTTTTGTAATTTCTGGCAAGTAACATGTTTGCATTCCAGCTTTGTTCGCTGCTTTGATTCTGGTAATTTGTTTACAAAGATTGGTCAGACACTGGTGTCTTAATACGGGTTTGCTAGATTCGTAATTTGTTAATCTGAAATAGAGTTTTAATTGTACTCCATTTAACTAGCATTTGATAAACTAGATTTCATTTCCGGATGCCGGTTCCAGCGCCCAAGGATTGGACCAGGAGGTCCACAGAGGGTCACATTTACGCCCTCAAGCACACTACACGTTGTTCGAGCCCTACCCGAGCCTAACGTCAATGAATCTGAAGAAAACGCTGTTCCCGAAGGACCTTCTGTGGCACAAACGCCTCCAGCGTATCCAGCTCCGTCGTGGCGCCTTGCTCCAACTTGGAATATAGGATTTTCGATCGTTTCTTATCAGTTTAAATTTACAGTACTAAATTAAGCTAATTTGTCACTCAGAATACGTTTGAAT